>JAQQAE010002661.1:0-21769 GCA_029823295.1 Pseudamia nigra | reverse complement strand
GGAGGAACTGTGCCTCTCGGCTGGTCTGGGAATGCCCGGGGGTCCCCCCCAGAGGAGCTGGAGGAGGTGGCTGCGGAGAGGGGCGTCTGGGCTTCTCTGCTTAGGCTGTTGCCGCCATGACCCCGACCTGGGTAAGTGGAAGATTATGGATGGATGGATGGATGGATGGATGGATGGATGGATAAAAAACAAGAACAAAGAATTGACTAAATAATCTGTAAAATGAACTGAAATGATCAGAAATGACCAAAATCCTCAGTAAAATGAACAATACAGTACAAATTATTTAGGTAAATTAACATTAAAATGAAAATACTCAACAAAATGAATCAAAATTAACATGTTGCCAGCTAAAATATTCATCATAGGTTATGTTGTACATGAAGCGTTCATATATTTGTAATGGCTCTTCCGTATTTTTACTTTCAAATGGCTCTGGACATTGTAAAGATTGATGAACCCTGGTTTAGCATTTAACTATGTGCAAGTATGAAGTAAAACACAAAGCGCTAAATAAAAATGTATATCATTATATCACAATAAATCATCACTATTGAGCATTATTGACGTTTTCCAGAAACGCAAAAACAAAGACCAGCACTGCACACTGAGCTTTGTTGTGACTTTTAAGACTGCAGTGTTAACATTACAGTCTCCGGTCCTTTAAGGACAGTTGATGTTTGGTTGCAGCATATTTTGGCACACACTTTACACACATTCATGCCCATCTTCCCCTCTGCCTTTCTTTCTTTTTCCTCTGACCTTGATCAGAGGAACTGCTCCCCTCCCCACAGGGTCACCCTCTCTCCCTCCCATAATGAGTTGTTTTCCCACACTGGGCAAACAGGAACAAAAATGGCCGGCAGGAGAGCTACAGAGTGAGCGAGATATAGAGAGAGAGAGAGGGGTTAGCGAGGAGGAGGAGATTAGAGGAAGACGAGAGAGGAGGAAGTTAGAGGGAGGGAGTTGGGGATGAGCAGGGGGAGAGAGGGTGACGTAAAGCGGTGGGTGAGGGCAGGGAGAAGGTGGTTGGAGCCACTCGTGTGGACTAAACATTAGAGAAAAGAAACGCTCTGAGAGAGATGACAGACAGGACAAGGAAGCGCTGCTGGTAAGATGTTTGTTTCTGTTGGATGAAATATACTGGAGGTTATTGCCCCTATTCAGATTTTTAATCTGTTTAGGAGTTTTAGGAGCTGATCTTTTACCTGATACTTGTGCTGCAGGTCAAGACACTGTATAATAATCATGATTTTATATAAGTATTCAAACCCTTTTATTAAAAGGGAACTGATGGAAATCAGGTATCCGCTGACCTACTTCACACCTCGCCATGAGGAAAACGAGAATGTCACTTTATCCCTCAAGTTGGTGTTAGTAGATAGCTGTGTTTTTGTGTGTTATGAAAGGTCTGCTTTTATTGGGGTTTGTTTGTTAATGTGAGGAACGCAGATGAAGGATCATTTTAAAAGAGCTTTCATAATGGGGTCTATACTGGGCTGTATTGATCAATGCTTCCCATTAACCCACTTTGGCACTGCTGTGGATGGTTACACATCTCATACGGACACAAACTGTAGCAGATGTTTCTGATTTCATATTATATGTGAGACCATCACGGGATATGAGAAATGATGACGACTTATGGTGTTTCTATGTTTTCTGCACATATGATACATTATTTAATTGATGTATTTGACACCTGTAAATGTAATGTAAGTCTACAAAAAATCATTGCAGCAGCTATTTGGGCAGTGTATGGTGCTGTATTTATACAGCACTCAGTTTTAAATATGTAATCAACAAAGGATTGAGTGCAGTTTGTGCTGCTTTTGCATGAATTTGTAGTTTTCAGCCTTCAGTCCTAAGCCGATGTCAGTTCACACTCACTAACCTCTGTGCAATCAAGTCAGCTTCCAGCTATCTTTTCTTTGATTCTATAGTATTTTGCAAATATATTACATGACTTTTTTTTTGTAAATAGTCAACATTTTATTTTTTATGACAAAGACTAAAGCTGATTTGTCTTTTTTATTTCAGCAGTTGGACTGTGTCCGTGCCTGTCTGATAAGGATGAAAATCATGAAAATGTCTTGTTGGTTTTACAATCCAAATATATTTATATGTTCAGGTTACATTAATATAGAAGCAAAGAAACCAGTAAATATGCACATCGAAGAAGCTGCAACTGGAGAATTTGGACTTTTTCTTACTGAAAAGGTACTTGTTTTTTTAAACTACTCAAACTAGTAATTGATGATCGAGTATTCAACTATTAAAGTTTTAGTTTTGAATAACTGAATAGTTGAATACTAACGGAATAATTGATTGTTTGTTTGAGCTCTAAACACAATCTACTGAAATAATCCACAGCCACCGATATGACTGACACAGGGTAGAAACATGTTCATTTAATGCCTGAAAGTCATATTAAGATGTCATTGAATGCGTCTGTAATTCATCACAGGTGTTGTGTTTGGTGCTCGCAGCCGGCAGCGGCGTCACACAGCGGCTCAAACCGCAAGCGCTGCGTGTTTTCACACACGTGGCTCCGCGGTGACTTCATTCTGACCAGAGGCCTGAATCACAAAGCAGCTGGGTGAATACAGGATATCTTCAACATGTGCATTCCAACAAATCCGCAATATTCACAACCATGCTCGGTGGTCTCGGAGGAGCTCCGGTTTTGTTCACAGAAAAAGGCAGACCAGTCGCTATATAAGCAGGTCAAGGTCAGCTGTATATTTTTCAAAAGTATGCATCGTTTTAAACCCTTTTGAGAAATATCAATATATAAAACAGACTAAAAATGACAGCTGCTTCAGCTAAAGCATTAAGGAAATACACAATAGACCATCACTCGGAGAGTGTCTGTTAATGTTATGATCAATATCGAGTATCCTACTATAATTACAAGGATTTTCTTTGATTAAGTTGTTGTGGCGTGTCATTGTATTTTCAGTTTGGTTTTTAAATAGTCTACGTCTAGAGATAATCGTTGATTATGATTGGCGCTATACAAATCAAAATGAAATGAAAGAACAATATAAAAAGTGAATTCAAAGTGTAAATCAGATGCATTGTCAAATTTTATACTATCAACAGTGCTTTAATCTGTCTTTGTAGTCTGTAACTCTTCCTCATTTTCTCGATTTGCTCTGTACAACCTAAGCACACAGCATGGTTTTTCTCTTTTTATTTTTTTTGTCCATCATCCAATGACTGTAGAACTTCCAGAAGAACTCATTAGAAGTAAATCGCCATCATGATACCAGAAATCCTGCTCTGAACCCCTTTAATCCTGCTTTGTGATACAGGCTCCTGATTAATCAGGATCTGATTAATGTTGTGTTTTTACACACAGCTGTTACACTCACATTCAGAGTTTGTGAGGTGAAACGTCATCTGTGCTGAAGTCTGCGATAAGCCCCACAGTATCTGAAGAAAGAGTTCACCCTTTATCAATAATCACTGATTTAGTCAAGCCTTACAGATTCACAGATTTGGACACAACTTAATGTGGCAGATTTCCAAAGCCGATCTGAAGGATCTGATGGTAATTTTATCCATTTCAAAATAGACCTACTGAAGTGCAGTGGTATGAAAAAGTTTAGGTACCCCTGGCAATTTCTAATATTTTCATTTATAAAAAAGTAGGTGTTTGGGTCAAATGGTAAATGGTCTTGCACTTATGTGTTGCCTTTCTACCCTACGGCACTTTGGAATGGAAACACTGCGTTCCATTCACCATCCACACACACATTCACACACCAGTGACACTCACTGGGAGCAATGTGGGGCTCATTGTCTTGCTCAAGGACACTTTGGCCTGTGGACACGAGAAGCTGGTGATTGAACCGCTAACCCTTCGGTTCCTACTGAGCCACAGCCGCCCCCGTCTAATTTTGTTTTGATGCACATTGCACATTTTCTCTTCATCCAGTTAACCTCATTTCACTGCTAAAATATTACTGTGTCCATCAGTTATTTGATTGATCAAAATGAAATTGCTGATCCAAACACCTACTGATTTATAAATGAAAATAATAGAATTTGTCAGGGATACCCAAACTTTTTCATTCCACTGTACTGTATGTAGTATAATTAGTGGATGGTACAACGAGGCAAACTGAAGTTTTGGAGTTTGTATTAAATTATTCTAAAAGATTTAGTTATAATCTTTGTTTTTGATGTTGTTCTGAGCATTAGCAGTTTTCTGACTTTGTAGGCACTTATTTTTTTTCTCTGAGAATGTTTCTGAGCCATACATTTCCAGTTTGCTCAGTTCAATTCACTGTGCTTCCAGCTTTCATTAGGTACCATGACGTCGCAGCCTGATCACCAGAATACTTCTGTTGCTCTGCTCACATGTAATAGATTCCACATTTGCTTTGCTGCTTCTCTGTATCTTAAATACAAACAGCAAAATTATCTGGTTGGACTGAAAAGAAATTCAGTCAATCAATCAGGAATTGAATCAAACTGGTAGTTATTGTTATGGGATACTGCAAACTGGGTTAAAAATAAAAATGAACACCTCAAGACATAATGAAATTCTTTAAACAGCCCTAAAGTATTGTTTCCATTGAACTTTAGTCACATTTCCCATGTGGTTCATTGTACGTTCCTTACCGCAGAGGAGTACCGGTACTTTATTTTGTACATTACATTTTATGATATTGTAGGGCTATTTCATTTAAATTTGATTATTTCTAAGTTGGTCATCTTGACGGTACCCATTATGCAACCTGTAATTATACAGAGGGGAATTATTTTTCCTGTCAAATGATTTCTGTTGTTAAACCACTGATGAACATGGCGACGTCTCTTTGCAAATGGAAAAGGTTCTCACATGCATTTAGGTTTGATTAATGGGCTTGGGACCTTAGCATTATTGTTTAGCATCTTAGAAATGCCAAATGTACGAGTATACATGAAAACATCTTGAACAAATAGAGTTGAGAGGAAGAGAAAACTGGATGAAGCTGCTCATGAAAATCATCCACTGCGGGTTCCTCTGACATCTGACAAGTCAAACAACCTCTGATGTAAAACTGTTAACATTTCACGTTTATGACAAAGATCAGAACTTTTTCTTTCCTTTCGGCTCTTTACTTTGTAAGATGCCCTTACTGACTCAAGCCTCTGCATTTATCCAGGCTTGGGACCGGCGTAAGAAAGAACGCTGACTTGTGGCCCCTCAAGCTGCATTACAAAAATCAGAACTGACTTGTGTTTTTTATTTCAGAAGTTGGGCCGCGACCCCTCCGATGAGGACTGCTTCTTTGACCTCCTTAGCAAGTTCCAGAGCAGTCGCATGGATGACCAGCGCTGCCACCTTGACGACCCACAAAACGGAGACAACGGAGAAGGTGCTGCTGATTCTTTGCCGTCCCTGAATGAAATGTTAGGTTAGTTGACTTTTAACCCATTATAGGACAATTTTAGAAGCATATGGACTCATTTTAGTGCTATTTGCAGTAAAAATGTAAGGCTTGTTTCCATCCAAATGTGCAGCTAATTCTGTGAAACTATATATAAAGAAATTGCATCAAGGTTGAGAGTTTGTAAGTTTCAGTTTTTCAAAGAAGAACGTGAACAAGTGTTGTGGATAATGCAACACTGTTTCAGAATCTTCAAAACTGCATCAAGTCCATGTCGGATGTTTGTTTCAGCAGTTCTTCTATCTAATACGCCGTTTGTCTTTGTTATTAATTTAGTGAATATCACAGTCCTCATTGGACAAATAAGACCAGATGCTTATTTGTTAAATCTGAACTTACTCACATTTCGCTTTTACCAACGCACCATATTTCCATCTCTACCGAGCATAAAACTTTTTGTGGTATAATTTGATTTTTTTTTTAAAATTCACATTGAATATGCAAATAAAATCAATTGGGCGGAAACTCCCCTACATGTGATCACATACATAGCGTGTTTCTCATCTTTTCTTCTTTTCTCTAAGATCCTGCGAATACCACTTCCCCCCAGACTGAGGAGCTGTTTGACTTGATTGCGAGCTCCCAAAGTCGACGTCTTGATGACCAGCGTGTTAATGTTGGGAATCTTCCAGGCCTGAGGATTACCCATAACAACCTGGGGCACCTGGTGGGGGAGGGGGATCATCAGGAACCCAGCGACGACTTCTTTAACATGCTTATCAAGTGCCAGGTACGGTAACAATCAACGCATGACACTCCAAAGACTGAATCCTCTCATTATTATTGTCCCCACAGTATTTGAAGGTTTGTTATGTAAAAAAAAAAGATGCTCCTTCATACACAATCTTTAAAGGAGACATATCATGAAAAATCAAGTTTCTGTGTTTTTTGACATGATAAAACTTGGGCCCTATAATAATTTTGCAGTATCAACACAGTCCGTTCAGGGACAATTAGGGCACAGAGGTTTGAATCTGACGAGATCACCTGCACCTGCAGTGTGCTGTGTCCCTTAGATGTGATGTCACATGGTCTGTCAATCACCTCAGACTGCGGCTTGGGCCACACCCGGGTCAGGTCTCGGCATGGTTCTCTTCACACCAGCCCCTACCGGTGTTTTGTCTCATTTGCCTAATTCACACACTATGAACTGGTCTGACTGTGCTGTGACTCAAACATCAAACCAACATCCAGTCAGAATGAGGGGCATGTTTTTCAGCCAAGGTTCAGAGAAGAAGAAGAAATTCAGCAAAGAAAACAGCACGGGATTTTGAAGCTTGAAACTCCATTTATGTCATCTTTAGGATCCAGAAACTTAAAATAATATGTCAGAAAATACATGATATGTCTCCTTTAATGTTGCTCTCAGAAAGCTCCTGGACTCGTACACCTCAAGTCTGTCAGATTTGGGGGATTTAGAATCTAGCTGTAGAAATGTAATGCAGTGGTCCCTCGTTTATCGCGGGGGTTACGTTCAAAAAATAACCTACGATAGGCGAGATCTGCAAAGTAGATTCCTACGGGAAAACTCACTCCTGCTAATGCATGATTCGCACAAGGAACGCGACGCTGGAACAGATCGAATTCGTTATCCGGGGCACCACCGTATTTGTTTTGAGGCTTTAAAACCCCTCACCACACACTTGATACACTATTCTCAGACAGGCATTAACATTTTCTCACATTTCTCTGTTTTTTAAACACTCTCAGAATTCAAGCTTTTGTAGATTTAAAATAAAAAATAAGTACAGTATTGTAGAACTAAATATCAAAACCTGTTTTCAGGCCAAAACATTTATTTGAGAAAAAAAAAAAAAAAAAAACAAACGCTTTCCTACAAAAAAAAAAAAACACGGTGGTCGCCAGAAACAACAAACTTAATTTCAACAATGAACCTACAACGCTGGACACACAAGAAACCACCAATAGTGACCCAGGCGTCCCAGGTTTATGTGCAAGTGTAGAGTAATATTTCTGCACAATGCATTACGCAAAGTGTAATTGTGCATGTTGCAAGTTATTGTGAGTAACTTGTCACTGCAATTGCTTGGGTGTCAAAGTAAATTTGCGTTGACTTATTTAAAATGTCAAGTGAAACATGAAATTACTAAAATATAAACACGGGAAAAAAACTTGAAGTTGAAGAAGGTGTAAAAATCTTTATGCATGTTTTAGGATGTGTTATCAAACAGCAGAAGGGTATTTTCCATTTCTACAATTTAGATCAGCCCCTAATTTGTCTAAATGTGGACGTTTTGCAGACTTTTATAATAATATAATTGCGTAGGTTTGACATTATGATCATGCAGCCGTTGTGAATATCATCTTGATTAAAAGCCCAGAATGAGCAGAACAAACGAAGGAGTGTCATGTTTTTGTGGAGTGGTGGGTGGGTTCTAGTACTCAGTGGGTTACAATCCGAAACTTTACCACTAAAGCATTTAACATCTATACAGAGTATTCTTTTTTCCCCTAAATAATGTATAAATTTAGATTAAACTCTTTACTTTTATTTTTAACTGTAGTCGTCGAGGATCGATGACCAGCGGTGCTCGCCCCCAGAGGGAGGCCCCCACGCCCCCACAGTGCCTGATGAAGACTTCTTCAGTCTGATCCAGAGGGTGCAGGCGAAGCGCATGGACGAGCAGCGCGTCCAGCTGCCTAGCGACGAGCAGGACGGTCCTCCAGATCCAGAGCCACCCGGTGGTTTTCCCAGATAGGGCCGGTTTAACGGTGCTGCACAATCAGATGTCAAAGAAAATCAAAACAGAAGAAAATGAGAGGATGGACGTGCATTTGACGAGAGGACCGGTGAATAAACTAACAACTGTTCTTAATAACGTGCAATAGGTGGTGCCCCCTGCATTATGTTCTACATGTGTGCTGATGTAACATTTTAAAAGGTACGTTTATAGTCGATTATGTGAGAAAATAATGTTTTTACTTCTTAGTAAAGCTTTTTCATTATGATGACAGGAAGTACTCAATCTAATGCCTTAATCAGCGTTTTGTCAGACTTTGATTGTATCTGTGTGGTTGGGTGTGTTTTCGAGACACAGGGTGTGGAGGAGTAATGTGAACAGTCATGAGATGTGAAAGGTCCCTTTTATTTATTTAGTTATACAGCTCATGCAAACACACATCACTAGACAGTTTATTTTCTCAGTTTTAATAGTTATTCGACAGAGATGTGAAGGTTTTAGTCCTTCGGTTTGATTAAAAAAAAAATAAAACAATTGTGACCCCACGTATTAGTTTTTTAGTCGGTGCTGTTCATTTGTAGTTTTCACGACATAGAAATTTATTAGTGGAGTAACAGTATTAGAAAAACTGATTCAGTGTTAAAAAACTGCTTTGTTCAAATGAAAATGGACCACTAATGATTTTCTTTTGAAAAAGAAAAAAAAAAAAAACGCATCATTTTCCACATACATGTTTTATGTTTTTGTGCATTCTTTTATAAAATATAGTGTGCAGAAACCCAGGTTCCTGAGCAAATGGTATAAAGTAGCTGCTTATGTTAGTGACTGAACATAGTGTGTGTGATCGTATAAGCTCCAGCTCATGTTTCTGCTTATCTTTAAAGTGACCATAATCCCATCTGCTGCCCATGATGTTCTGAACATCTGTTAACAAACTACTGCTTACTGCCATTATTGTTCAACCGCGGAGGCAGAACGAGACTGAGGGTGAAGAGACGGGATGCCATGAACAACGCAGTCATTTTGAACTTGTACTGCTGTTACACTGCCTCCCTGTGGTCGAGTTCTTGTACTACATCTGTGAAATGGGAAAGAAAAGTCTCGCATTGAACTGTAGGTCTGTAATTCTTATGTTTTTTTTTCTCAAAGTGTAACGGTTTTGAGCTCTTTGTGATGATTTCCGGTGGCGGCATTTTTTTGTAACTTTTACCATACATGCACAGATTTTTGCAAATCATGATAAACATGTATATTACTTTCAATACGTTTATGAAAGTCAACCAGAAAGAATTTAACTTTTTTTAAAATCTTTTGAGAACAGAATTTGAGACATGGGTGCATACCTCATTTTTGTACTCACAATAGTGAGACTGAGTTCTGAACCAGTTCATATCATCATTTTTGATTCATGTCTCTTTGATAAAAATCAGATTAATAGTAACAATAAATATTTTTCCTTTTTCTGTTATTTGTGAATTAATATTTCAAGGTACTTGGTATGCTATCTGTCACTGCCATAATTTGTACATATATGTATATATGTTTTTGTATTTATGTTCCGTTTGAGGACATAAACATGTCACCTCATGCTTTTAATAAAATGTTTCAGATGCTTCTTTTGGCTATTATGGCATGATTGACCTCCTTTTTGGATATGCATTTTCTGCTGCCCCCTCCATGAATCACCGCCTTGTCACGGGGGAGAGGTTTGTGTGCCTGACTGATCCTGACTGTGGAGCAGTTTGCCCCCGGTAGAGTCTCCCAAGGCAAACTGGTCCTCAGTGCCAGGTCAGACTAAGAGCAATTCACAAGACCCTTATGGTGAAGAATTTCCACCTGCTGAACGTGTCATAAGGGTTCGGTGGCAGCTGACAGGTTAGGGTTAACCCTAACCCTGCCCCTGGTTAGGAAAAAATGTTGGAAAAAAAAAAGTCAATGCTGTTGTTCGTATTTTACTCTAAACATTATGAACTACAGCTACTTTTCATTAGACAAATGCATCCATTCCTGACAGGCTGCAACCAATTCAAGAAAAAGTGTAATGGGGGCAGTTGAGTTAAAGTTGTGATTTGAAGAAGCAGCAAACCCTGTATCTGAGTTATTGGTCAAATGCAGACATGTCAAAACTGCATTGATTTTGCTAGGATGAATCCAGAAGTGAGTCAGTCCCCAAACAGTCCAGTTAAATTAGAAATAAACATGTTTACAGTCAGGTATGAATGTTTTTGGTCTTTATACGTCATCTCCACCACCCGTGTGAGCACTGTAGGAGATTAATTTAGTTTAGACGCACCTTTCATACACCCTGATATTTGCATAATTAAGGGAATTGGTGCCTCGCTGTTTCATTAATCTGCATCTAAAGCCATTTCTGGATGTAAGTGAACAGGAAGTGGTGCCACTATGGCGACACTTCCTAGCAGCTCTTCAGGGCACCAGTGGGTGATGTCACGGAGGGTTAGTCCATCTTTATATACACTGTGCATTCGAAATGTGATGTGAATAGGTCATGAGGTGTTAGAAAGAGGTTTTGATATTCAGGAGCAAGAATGGATCATGGCTTACCAGTTGGTCAACAACCAGTGTAAAAAATTTTTAGATGCATTTCATAAATGTTTTATGCATTCAGTCTTTTGCATTCTTAGTTCTTTTAATTGCACTTTTTTGTTAACCACTTTCTTGCAGCAGTGAGGTTCTGTGCTGCACTGACTTTTTATATTTGGACCCTAGGAGTTTATGCAATAAGCTTTTGTGACCAAAAGTGTTTTCTGTTTACCATAAAAACTGCTGTTAACAATTGCTGTATCCACTCAAGCCAAATTGCATAATCCAGATGGTTTTATCGCAGTAATTCCAACTCACAGTACTGTTCTGTAATGAACACCGCAGCAAACATGTAGCTGTCGAGCGTCGTTTGAAGTTCACCACCTCACATGTATTTCAGCAGTTACAAGTTAAACTGTCGTCAAGTGAAACCGAGTCACTTCCTTCTGTATCTTTTCTTTTTGCAGTATGTCATCCTTCTGTAGTCGTTTTCACTTCTTAATTTTCTGCGAGCAGAAATTTCTTTCGGTTTTGACATAGCTTCTATCCAGCCATGACGGATCAAAGTTACATCTCGATCTTTTTCTCAAAACTGGAGCAAAGACCATCTGTTTGACAATCTGTCTCTCAAGGGACAAGCTGTCGCTGAGACTTGGAGTGTGTCAGTCTGTGCCTCTGTCATGAACCTGACAACTGGACCACGTCAGAACCGCCTCGAGGCCACCACCAGCTTCTGTTTCAGTCACACCGGCTCCATTTGTAAAAAGGTTGTATTTTTTATCCTAAGTTCCATAATTTTAACGTTGATAGCATTTTTACAGAGATGTTTGATTCTTGTTTTATCCAATCAGTGACCATTTTAAGTTGTCTTCCCACTTTTTTTTTTTTTTTTTAAACAGTATCCCTCTCACAGTTCTTTTCTTTCATCCCAGGCTTTTAGGGCCTTGTTAGTGTCTAAACTGCTGCTTAGAAGTTTCCCAAAAGTGGTGCGTACTGTAGGTTTGGTGTTTCAGAATCATGTAATGTACCAAATAAGCTGACTGACACTTATTTTCTTTTTTTTTGTTCAGTTTCAGAGCTGCTGCTGTTCTGCCCCTGTTAGATTTAGTTGTACCTGTTTTTTCCTACATTTGGTTTATTCCCCTTGTTTTGCCTATATTGGATTTAGTTATTTGGACTTTACTTTGCTACTTTGCAATCATTTCCTTTTTGCCTGCTTTTCATTTCTTTAATAGTTTTGCTCTCTTTACTTTCGCTGTGGTTTGGTTTCAAACTATTTTGCATTTTTGTCCCTCATGTCTTGACTTCCTTTTTTTTTAAAGCTGGTTTTGTTCCTTTCCAGAAATAAGTTGTCCCTTTTTAATTTGTCTTGCTTTTGTATTTGATTATTCATTTGTATTGGTTCTCTGGGTTATTTTGTCCTTTTTGATAACTTTGCCAGTTCTTGAGTTGTCTGAATTTGTTACTGCCAACTGGGTTACATTTGGTTTTATACAGGTTAGGGGCCTGGGTTAGTTGAAGCTGAAGGTGAGTTGTGGTAGCACCCCTGGACACTGGTCGTATCGTCTGCCTCGCCACTGAGGCCTCAGCTTAGTTTATGTTGGGGTCTATAGTTTTGTGTAAATTTATTGAACTTTTTAACAGACATTTTTAATACTGCAATAAAATACTTTCCTATTCGCCGCTGTTCTGATTTTTTTTTTTTTTTTCCCCTCCAGGTCCAGTGCCTGCCATTTTTTTTTTTTTTTCTTATTCAATAGAGCAAGCGGTTACATTTCAAATACACGTCTTTGCCTTTTTAGTGCTTTACCTGTGCACTTTTATAATTACAATTACTACGGTAATTTTAAGTTGCTTCCTATTTTCCAAATTGGTGAAACCCACTCCAGTTTTTTACATTTGCTTGTCAAATATTTCATAATTTAATTTTCCTGTTATTTTGCCCTGTCAACATTTGCAAAAACAATCTGTTACACTATTATGAGCTACATGACTTGTTTCTTTCCTCAGTCTATCACACACACTTATTCCATTGTCTTCAATAAACACACTGCATTTGGAGATTGCTTTGGAGTTTCTTGAGGAAAGAGAACGTATGGCTTCATACTAATCTGATCATCTGTTACTTCTGCAGGGCACATTATCCCTAGAAGTATTTACAGACATGGACACAATTGTTGGAACCCACTGTTAATGACAGAAAAACCCACAATGGTCTCAGAAATGACTTGAATCTACCACTTCAGAGCTGACGTGCTTTGCCAAAAAGTTCCAGTTGTCTCGTCTGGCCGTAGGACGTTCTCCCAAAGCTTTGTGGCTTGTCAACATGCAGTTTGGCTAATTTTTTTCATTGGTTAATTTTCATAAAATTTGTATTACTTTTGTCAGATTCAAGTTATTTCTGTGATCATTGTGGGTTTTCCTGTCATTAACAGGGGTACCAACAATTTTGTCCACATCTGTAAAGAATAATGGGGTTTGCATCATTATTGCCACCAAGGAGTGGCAGGGTTATGTTTTTACTGGTGTTTGTTAGTTCAGACTGCAGAATAAATCTTTTTACCATATGTGACCCAAATCTGTTTTTTTTTTTTTTTTCATAAACCAGGCCGTGGTCATAGGGTCCTAAATCAGATGCGTATCTGGTGTTTTTTCAAAGTGACCTCAGTCTGAATGATCATGTCGCATTTCATCAGACTTTTACCTCCCTGAAGTGAGACAGACGACACAATTGTTTGCTGGAGGGACGCGACAAAATCAGATGCAAACAATGGACTTGGAATCACTGTCATAATTTTGTTGGCTTTGACTGCACAACTTCAAAATTGATCCACACACACTGACTGGTAGCATCCATATTTCTGTAAATATGGTGTGCGACTTCTTTAGTGTTTTATGGTTGTTGGCAAACAACATGTCTGTGCATTAGCGCCACCAACCGGTCAGAAGTGCGCTGCATGTGACATCACAGCTTCTGGGCATCCAGGTCACTTCAGAGCCGTGGACTGTTTACACTGGAGTCTGGATGTCGCATTTAAAATATAGTTGGATACCAGCAAAAAATCCCAAAATCAGCAAAAATGATAATTAAAAAAACAGTACTGGTCTCAATTCAAAGTGGAACCAATGAAGATTGACTTGGCCACAACCCAAAGGCTCCAGACCTCCTTCAACCCCCCAGACACCTCAGATGTCATGGAGTCACTAGAGCCCCAAGGACCACTGGAGCTCCCAGAGCACTCGGGGAAACCACAACCCCTAGGGTCCCTGGAGTTGTCGGTGCCTGCAGAGTCCTCCTCGGAGATCTCAGTTCCTCAAAAGTGCTCGGCTCTCCTGAAGCCTCCATTGCCCCCAGGGCCAGCTCAACCGGCAGAAATGGCACGCTCAGCGATAAATGTGTCGGTGACATCACAATCCCTGTCTTTCATATCTCCCAGCTCCACAACTCATTATGCATCTTTGACCCATAATGATTTTTTTCATCCATCCAAAGCTCAGATAAACATATGAATTTCTCTGGCTTTTTTTCACTAAACAGACCCAACTATCAACTGTCTTTTTTTTTGTGCTCTCACTCATTTCTGCACAAAAAAGACAGACTGTTTTGACCTAAAAACCCTAAACATGAGTTCAATTGACCAAAAAAGAAAATGGCTCCCTGGAGAGTGACTTCCTGTGTCTCCTGGTCTCCACTGTCCCACCGTTCATGCAGACTAGCTGCAGATCCTGCCCCATTCATTTCAATGCATTTCTCAGTCACCCATGCATTAATTGGAGCCATTTTACACAAGCTACACATGTTCAGAAGTCTCCCACATTAAAACATTTCTCAAAAAAAAAAAAAAAAACAGATGAGGAGAAAATTGACTTTGAGGTCTGTCTCTGTTATGTATTGCATCTAAAGGAGGTGAAAATAAACGGCTAAAGAAAAGGAATGGAAATAATGAAATGTTTAATAATATAAATTGGAAAGAAGGCTATTATTTATTTAGGTCATATTGATCAACTTCCCATTTTAAGACCCTCTGACCATGCTACGAGTCAGGAAGTGAATATTTTTAAAAATCTTTGTCAAATCAAACTTTTTTTTTTAACCTCCATCCCTCATGATTAAAATGGTTTAAATTCGCTGTCTTTGTTTGTGTGGTTACGAGTGCATTTTATTATATCATTTATTTACTAGTACTGTAATTTTTATACCTAATTCACGTAAAATAAATCTTTAGGAATTCACAATTTTGTTCATTGTTACCTGCACCAAGGAGGTTATGTGATCATGCTGGTTTGTCCTTTTCATTAGCAGGGATGCACAAAAACTACAGGAGAGATTTTGAGATTTTCACCAGACGTCGCCCTTGGCCGAAGGATGAACCCATTAAATTTTGGACACAATCTTGGTCAGGATGCAGATTCTGGATCAGTTTTTCACTTTCTTTAACATGGCAAGACACAGTAGGTCCATTCATCAAAATCTGTCCAGTAGTTTTTGCGTAATCCTGCTGATAAAGGGACAAACCGACATGATCACATCACCTCCTTGGTCAAAAAAAGAACAGTTTGCCCTTGCAGTGCCCTCCAATTCATCTAATTTAATCCTTCTGACTAAACATGAATATAAATCATTACATTTAATAATAAGAATCATATCATTCACTCTATCCATCACTTGTTACTTGTCAGTGACCTTTGTAGTAGAAAGTTATTGCATAAATATGTTTCAGAATGTGTCGCAGACCTACTGAACTGCAGTGTAAATGTACTTTATTTCCTAAGCTGCAATCTTTAGTGGAACAATGAACAAATGTGTGACCAAAGTTTTGATTATCTGCCAAGCCAGTTGCATAACTAAGATTAAGTAAATGTACACAGTGCTCTGAGGAACAATGTACATTTGATGTTGATTAACAGCAAAACTTTCCTTTTTTATGAATCAGAAATAACGACTTTTTTCATCCGTGTGAATAAAGAAAAAAATGTGTAATCTATGTGTAAATATTCTCTCTGGTTTATAGACTCATCACATGATCTGCACTGATGGTTGATGGGTAATTACTGTGTGTATTACAGAAATATGAAGAGCAGTGTGCTCAAAACGTCAGAACTACTGAAACGGGAGCTGATGGTTCATGGAGTTTTGTTTTTTACATTTTTATGTGTAGACATATTTCAATTCAACAAGCGGGACCATTTCACAAGCAACTTCTGTTTCTCATTTTAGTGAACGGTCGGATTACTGATTCATTTTCAATACTGTGCTCAACATATACAGTATGTAACATATTTGTCACATTTTTGAGGAAGTGCGTCTGTCTCTACTTAGAGTGTCGTGGTGCGACTGCAGCATCTTTTCTCTTTTGGTTTCTGCTGCGTGTTCTCTATGATTAAACTGTGATAGAACATGTATTTGGTCTGGCTCCGTCACTGTCTGACATTAAGGACATATTGTACTCAACCAGTTATTTGTGGTTTATGGCCAAACGATTATTATTTTCAATTTTGATTTGATCCAGTCCAGTGTCCAGGGAAGCATCTACTGTTAAGTATTACAATTTTGTTGCTTATTTATGTTCTAACAGAAATTTAAAATGAAGCAGATGGATGGACTCGTACAAAGCCACCCATTACCTAATAATAGTTTGAACAGCGTACAGTCCCGCATACGTCCCCCTGCCTCCCCCGTCCATCTTCAGTTCTCCGTCCCTCACTTCCCTCACTCTGCCTTAGCTCCCTCTTACCCAGAATGCACCACAGGCTGAGCAGGCTCAGCTGAGCTATATAAAGGCATACCACAGGGGAGGGAGGGCTGCCGTGCAGCAGGAACTGTGCAGACACACACACACGGGGATCCAGGGACGGCAGCCCCCTTGCACTGGGATCTAGAGCCACAGCGCCAAAAGAGAGGTCAGTACGGAGGACAAAGGCTCCATAGAAGAAGAGTAGGCAGGAAATGGAAGGAGCTGAGTCTGACTGGGAGTGGAGGATATGAGGAGATGTCAGAAAGGCTGCTAGGGGGGAGAGAGAGGGCAGGGCTGTCTCCAGGGATGGAAACTGTGAATAACAGACTGAAATGTAGAAGTGTCTTCTGTTTTTTTTGACAGGTTTGTTCATTATTTAAAACTGTTGACATTATGGGGCATTTCTGAACACTGCAACTGTAAAGGCATGTGGGTGCCTGCTGTCATTCACAGTGATCACACTGGTTACATAATTATTGTCATATCACACTTGATTGCTTTTGTTTCTCCTCAAATCTGCTTGGACAGTTTGCCTCAACTACAACCTCCTCCACCTCGACCCATTAAAGGCCATTTTAATACGAGCTGCCCAAGCCTTTTAATCCCATTGCCAGCAATATTCATTGAGAGCTGCTTCGGGGCAGAGTGTTATTGATTCCTGTGTGTAGATTATGCCCATTACCGGAAACAGTGCTCGCAGTTTAGAACACAATCACATCCACCTACAAGACGCTGTAACATTCATTACATTAACAGCCACACTAATATTATCTCACTCCATCCTTTTACAAACATGGAATAGCTCCCACTGCACTGACGTCAATGGGTTCCCTGTTCTCCCTTAAAGGGACAGTACGGCTGCATTTCAGAGCTACATAGCAACCAGCGGGACACAGCAGACGTTATGCACTGTTGGATCAGGTGCTTGTAGGACTTTGCGTTCACTCTTGCTGTTTCTTGGAGCAGCAAAGGGAAGTGTCATCGCCATGTGCTGTTTGAGAATAGGTGACACATGATCCCTTGACAGCTGCAGACTGTCTTTTTTTAGCCCATGCACGTTAAAAAATTGTAATAAGACATGACAGCAGGCTGAGAGAAGTGCCGTGACATTTTGAGCCTGGTTGCGGTGTCTATTAATTTCAAGTCAAGAATAGGTTTACAAAAATCACATTTAAGTATATCTGAGCAGAAATATCCAATTATGTTTTGCTCAAATGGGGAACCACACTCCATGGTGTGCCATTATTTATGTTCCTGCATTTTAAGAGACAGTCCGAGTATCCTACAGCTTGGTGCACAAATAGCAATGTTACATCCAGTCATGTGGATTTTCTGGAGAAATATCATCAAAAGCACAACACGATTCCTTGCAGCCCTGTTTGCAATCCTCACAGTGTGAACCGTTATTTGCACTCGAGTAGAACCCGAACACGACTGAGCTGCCAAATGGACAGCAGTCTGAGAACATGGCACCATAATAGGCCAGAGTGGGATTCCATAACTGGCTCTGTGCTGACTCAGATGTCAGGGTCCAAGTGACATTTACAGGCTCCAGGGTCCACAGGTCTAATGGCCCCTGGCATCAGCCCGGACACCTGAGAAGCAGAAGCAATAGCACTAGATGAGCACTGTTGGTGTGAGAATCAGCTAACAAGTTTAGAATATTCACAGTATTTATGTGGCATAACAGGTAGAGGAACTGCAGCGTCTTTCATGAGTCCACACGCTGTCATTTGTCAGAGACATTTGAAGTGCAGGCATTTTGCCAGAAAGCAAACAATCCCATGAACACAAGGACAACTTTAGAACTTTAAGTGTGTTAAAAACCGGTAAGAATTCCATGTAAACAGCCAAGCAGCCGCCTCATTATTGTGTAAACTTTATGATTTCATATGTTTCCAAGATGCAGAGCTTTAAGTTTTGTTTGGAGACTGAAAATGTCATGGCTAGGACCAACAGCAGCACAGCTACACACACACACACACACACACACACACTACATAGATGACTAAAAATAAAATGAAATAACAGAATACAAAATATTCTGACTGGGCTGAATTAATATCTGGTCAATAAATATAAGCAATATTTACTCAAAATCATTGATTTGCTGAGTTACTGATTTTCAAATGATTCATTTTTGGTCATTATCTGAACATGGTTACAGTTTGGTTTGGTCTGAATTAGTGAAAATGACTAAATGACTCCATCCAGTGTCTGTCAGAGGAACTACAGTTTCAGGTTTGACTGATAATACAGTATTTTTCATTAGTTTGATGATACTTTGTTACCTCGTGATTTTATACAGTTGGTATTGAACTGCACTGCATTTATCAAAAAAAAAACAATCTGTATCTCGTATGCTAAAATGCTACATGCATTATAAATGCATGGAAATACATCCATAAAGCAACTGTTCTAACTGCTCCTGCAGGAAGAGGGCAACTTCTAGCAGACCAATGTGTGCCCCCTGCCTCAACAATCCCAATGTCTTCATAGTGTTATATACGAATATTAATGCCACCCTCACTAAGAAACATTAATATTTCCCAGCATCTCAGTCTGAGAAAGAAATAAAAACATTCTGCAGCATATGAGGGATTAGTGAGAGCCTTAACTTTTCTCATAAATGAAATAATGTATCTCAAAATGACAATAAAAGATCTCGTGATTATGAGGTATTTTCTTGACGTCAACCAACATCAATTTTAAGAACGCATTTTTATGTTGGAACTTTAAATCTCCACAACAGTAATAAATACAGCTTTGTGGCTGTATTTTTAAAAAATCTCCTGACATGTAGCAGGTCACTAGTGGTAAATGGGTTTATGTTTACAGATTGAATCATGTTTAAACTGAAGGAGTTTACGTTGTGATTCAGCCACAGGTTAAAGAGACTTTAAAATGACACCGGATACACTTTTTTTTCTGTTCTAGTGTGAACCCTGGCTCAGGGATGTGTGACACGAGCAGACGGTTCAAGTTTTAACCAATCACAGCATTTCTCATGGTTTTTCAAGCCGCGAAATGGCTCCTTTGTGTTGATGGATACGAAGTGTCACAAACCTCATCAGGTCACATGATCATGTGTCTGTACAGTCAAAACCAGACGATGTGTGACGGTACAGACAGGTGAATTATAATCATAAGTAGTTTGATCATGATCGGAGGTGGGTAGTACTCGAGTACACATACTACTTCACTTGTATCCGAGTAGTTTTTCAAAATGTACCGAGAGTAGTTGATGTACGGTAGTTTTTACTCTTTCTGAGTTGCATTTCTGGTGAAAATAATGTACATTTGGCCACAGCTCCATGAGAGTAAGACTAAAAAGGTTGTAATAAAACAAAACAATCAATTAAATATGCAAAAATTAAC
This sequence comes from Pseudamia nigra, assembly GCA_029823295.1. Classification (NCBI taxonomy): domain Eukaryota; kingdom Metazoa; phylum Chordata; class Actinopteri; order Kurtiformes; family Apogonidae; genus Pseudamia; species Pseudamia nigra. Next base: position 1,966 of record JAQQAE010002661.1, on the reverse strand, counting down.
AAAATTGTCAACAACACGAACAAAAATCAAAACAAAATGAACAAAATAAGCAACACATTGAACAAAATAAGCAACAAAACAAAGGGAAATGAACAATTGAACAAATGAAACAACAAACTAAGCAAAAATTTTAAAAAAATAACAAAAAGAACAAAATAAACAACAAAATGAAGGAAAAATTTAATTAAAGATGTAAAATTAACATAAAAATGAACATAAAAATGAACATGAAATGAACAAAATAAGCAACAAAATGACCACAAAGTGAATAAAATGAACAACAAAATGCACAGAAAATTAACAAAATTAACAAAAACAATTAACAAAATGAAGGACAAATGAATAAATGAGCAAAATTAACAAAATAAAAATAATGTACATTTGGCCACAGCTCCATGAGAGTAAGACCAAAAAGGTAATAAAACAATACAATCAATTAAAAATGCAAAAATGAACAAAATTATCAACATGAACACAAATAACAAAATGAACAAAATAAGCAACAAAATGAACAAAATAAGAAACAAAACAAAGGAAAATGAACATTTAAACAAATAAATCAACAAAAATAAAGGAAGAATTAACAAAATAAGCAAAATTAAAAAAAAACAAAAAGAACAAAATAAACAACAAAATGAAAGAACAATTTAAATAAAGATGTAAAATTAACAAAAAATTAACATGAAAATGAATATGAAATGAACAAAATAAGCAATAAAATGAACACACAATGAACAACAATATGTACAAAAAATTAACAAAATTAACATTAACACACAAAGCTCAAATGAACAAAACAAGTAAAAATGAAGAGAATAATAAGGTCAGTGAGCATGAATAAGCAATATAATTGACAAATTGAACCAAAAGTAGAGCAACAAAATGAGCAAAAATGACAAAATAAAAAATAATTGTTACTCACTACTTGGGTATTTTTTAATAAGATACTCTTTTACTTTTACTCACATACTTTTACTAGAGTCACTATAATTATAAAACAACAATACCGTCTACTGATCATGATACTGCAGGTCTGAAATGTGATATTCAGAGTTATTTGTAACTTCACACACAAATGAAAGCTATTCATTGATTTTTTTCCCCAAACGTCGAAGGCCAGTGAAGATGATGCCATGAACTCAACAGGTGTCGACGCAGATCTTAAAGTTATTTGAAGTCACTTCCTTCAAACGCACCCTTTTTCATGACACAGGCGAGCAGCTATTTGAGCCAACAGATCTGTTGCCACTCGCCCGACACGCTTCCTCATTCCACAAAAAAAAAAAAAAACAAATCACCTGAAGTTGTGCAGCTTGTGTTTCCTGTAGATATTCTGTAAGGCTCAGAACAGAAGTAAGTGTTTGGGTGGAATGTTAAAGAACAGTCCTCATGGTCTCCAGGAAAACACAGCTTTTACAAAACGTGCATGTTCAGGAAAACCGCAACCAAATACTTCAACTATAAAGACACTTGTAAAGGTACTGGTGAGGCAGATGTGTGTAAACCTTGAGATTTTAGCCTCCAGCGTGTCCTGGGTCTGCCCCAGGGCCTCCTCCCAGTTGGAGCTACATCTGGCATACTGGGGATCGGACCACACAGCCTTTGGTTGCCACCCAAATCACTCAGCACCGGATTCTTACAACCCTTCCTGCAGGTGGGGGGCCCACAGGAAGGCGCAGTCATAAGGGTCTTCTGAATCGCTCTTTAGGGTGCTTTCACACCGACAGCATTTAGTCTGCTCAAAGCGGACCGGGGTCCGGACCACCTGCAAGTTGGGTTCATTTGGGCGCGTGTGAAAGCGGACCGGTTTGTTTTGGTACAGACTAAAGAACCGTACCGAGACCACCGGTACGCCTCCATCCGAACTCCAGGGCGGTTCGCTGATGGTGAGAACTCTGACCGGTCTCGATTCGGTCCTGCTGTCTGTAATGTAGCACTTTTTGGTCTACGGAGGCTTCCGTAGCAA
>JAQQAE010002660.1:0-21773 GCA_029823295.1 Pseudamia nigra | reverse complement strand
ATAATTCGAGGGATTCCTGGGTGAGTAATGAACTGATAAAGTTAGCTTTACGTGTTTCTTTTGTGTGTTTACAACTGTACAAGGCTGGTCATAGTGTGAATATGGACATTAACGTTTGAACAACATTGAGTTATTGTTATATTGTTATTGCTTTGGACTATTTCGAGCGTTATTATATTGTGCTTGCACTAACATTTGATTTACCGTAACGGTATCAGACTGTTTCTTCTACGTGTTTACCATCTAGTGGATGCATAACGCAACTGCAGCCACTACTGTCACTTCTATTCTAGGCGCTTTATAATCTGGCGCGCCTTATAGTGCGGAAAATGCGTTAATGATTCAGTATGACTTACATATCCAAAACCAAAGAATGAATAGATGCACATAAGAAACAGTGCACAAACGTAATGTGTCATTTACAATTATAGTAGGACATCTGTGGATCTAAACCAAAACAATAAAATTTGTCCACCAGAGAAATGACACACGTTTTTTTTTTTTTCTTAAAATAGTATTTCCAAAAGTGAGGGTCATTTATTGAATACAAAATTTGGATTTATAACTAGATGTTGACTGCATCAGTAGCTGTCTTTCCAAAAAATGTCTAGTGTATATGAAATTAACTTTTGAAATCTTACAAAGAAGAACGTTTTACAAGTGTTTCCATAATCTTGTTTGGAGTGAATGATGCAATGTCATCAGAAGGTGGTACAGTATTACACATGACTCAAATAAAAAGAGTACAAGAACTAGAGCATCCTGTTTCTGGTTTCATCTAGTATGTTTGTTTTATTGCTTTACTATTTTTTTGATAATTGCAAAGAATATCTGAAAAAAAACCTGAAAACAGCGGATCTATCATGTGAGTCAAACGTTCGCTACAACAGAAGTATGAAACTAAATCAAAAAAATGGAAAAAAATGTTCATGGAAATTCATTTGAATTTTGCTATCATAAACATTTTCTGAAGCAAAAGGTCAAAATGCACATGAAATACTTTTATGGGAAATCAATTAGTGACTTCAACAGATTTGTTTTTGTTTATGTGACCTATACTCTCAATACTGTAATAAGTTCAAAACTATACAAAAATGGACAGCTCCATGTTACACAAAAATAGAAATCACAGCAGCAAAGACATCCACAAACCTAGACAAAACTCTGATACATTAGTCTACAGCTTATTCCAGTGTAACAATCACAGACATAGAGGAATATGAACTTGCTCAAAGTATGTAGTTAAATACCACGTATTCATATGCAAAATTCCAAGCTCCACTTACTGTCCATGTGACCTGGATGGCTGTGGGACTCAGGACAACAGGGTTGTGTAACCGAACAATGACTTCACCAAGCTCCTTCTGAACATGTCTGTGGTCGACACCCTGAGCTGGAGGACTTATATCTACGGGTAGGAAAGAAAGAAATGTATGAAAACAGGAGGCGGCAGTTGGCAGGAGTATGTATATGTCGGAGACAAATTAACACACCTCAAAATAAAATGTGTGACTCATTATTATTTGGTTTTCACTGAGCACATTGTGCTTCTCACAATAAGTCGTTATCTGTTACCGTCAAGTAGAACAGTAAAAGAATGGCTGAAAGACACTTGGGTGATTCTGACCTTGTTTCACAAGGAGCAACTTCATCTATATTACAATAGGTTAAATTTTGTATTAGTTCACTTGTCTGTTGAAAAGAAAAAAATTTGGGTAGCAAGGTTCTCTAAATGTGTGGTTCGTCTTCAGTTACCGAGCCTTGACTGAACAACACCACTGACCATTAACACTCTGAATGCACAGATCCTAGAAACACAGGAAGACAGATAAATGGACTCCATGATACCATTTTCCAGTACATTTCCCATTTTGCACATGCATGTGTTTCAAGTCATAAGAAATAAACATCAGTGCAGAGGATACTCGGTATGGTTAAATAAAGTCAAATTATGAGTTGTTCACTGAAAGGAAAACAAATATTTTATAAAAAGGCTTCATTCAGACACTCAAACATAGTCATGAATCACAGGCCACACTTTCAAAGAAATACAGGGTAAATACAGTTACAAAGAAGTGAAAAATCTATCCGTCATCATTGAATGCCATTGTCAATAAACACATCAATATATCATCTCAAGACCTTCACCTCAGCATGAAGAAGATCTGCTGCAATTCAGATTCATCCTACTTTCTATGAAGAATTCACTCATGGCTTGGATTTGACACTGCTTGGCCAAAGGTTGCTTGTTTATTTATTTTTTCTGCAAGGGACTTATCACATCAGTGTAATCTGGAGACTGCAGTCTGTCCGGTGCTGTAATCAAATCTTCTTTGGGTTTGGAGGCAGTCATTTTCTCCTGTTATGATCATTAACATAGCAGGGATAGCTCTAACTCAGTTATGCTGACCAAACGTAGACATGGTTATTTTACATAATTGCTTAAGTGTAGCCTTAATGAGCTGGGCTGAGATGGAGAATTTGACCTCTGGAAAGTTCTGCAGTGTTTGAGCAGAGCTATTCACTAAAGACTGCAGAGAGGGATGATAAATATCACACTTCAAAGAAGAGCACAGCGATGGTACATATCAGGAGTTGTAGACAACAACAAAATAAAAATATAATAACTCACAATACAATAAAAAAATTATTTCACATTGTAAGAGTGTGAATGTTAGGTGGTGTGAATGTCATACTGGTTTGAGTTAATTATGTAAGTGTTATGATGGTTTTGGGCACAGAATTGTACTATTTGAGCTGTGTGGTTGGTTTGCTATGATTTTATGAAATGTGATGATAGTAGTGGTGACAAGTGAATGACAGGATGAGGGAGAGAGAGTATGTATGGCTTTCAGTCAGTGGCTGGGCAGTGTTGGCGTGTGTGCCTTTTGTATTTAATGAAGTTATGAGAGGACGTCAGAGATACCGTCCACTTCATTTGTTAAGCACAAAACCCACAAAAGTTACAACATCAGTAAAAAACAGGGTACCTTGTGTCCTGACAGGCTCCGACATGGGACTTGGATCACTTAGGCCCTGGCTGTTCACAGCACGGACCATGAACAAGTAGATGGTGTTGGGACGAAGACCTCTGACTGTAAACTGTGTGGTTTTGACATGATCTGCCACTGTTTGCCAGCTGTTGCTCACTGACTGACTGCAATGACACCAAAGAGATTTGTCTGTTGTCATTTTTATGTGAAATAAAAGCAAAAAAGGAAAGACAACCATAACACAAAAAAAAAAAAAAAAACGGTACTGGCAATGTACAGATTTAGTACCGGTGACATTAGTGCCATTTAAGCCAGGAGTCGCAAACTTTACAATCTGAAGAGCTAATTTTTGACAGAAAATAAAATACACGCTTTATGTGTGTTTATCATTACCCATTTCTAAATTTTGTTTATTATTTCGAAAATTTGTATTGATATCGAATTTTTATTTGTTGACTATTTTCATTTTTTGTGTCCAGTTGTTTTATATTGTTCATTATTTATTATTTTTTATACATTTTTGTGCATTTCACAGAGAATTCCATTATATTTCTGTTCATCTTGGTACATTTCATTCATTTTTGTGAAAATGTTGTTTTTGTCGTTATTTAAGTGAATTATTGTTAATTTTGTGGAATATTTTGATCATTATTTAGATTATTATTATTTTTGTTTTTACTTAACTATTTTGTTCCATTTCTATTAATTTTATCATGTTGATTAATTAGTTCATTCATGTTTGCAAGTATTTGTTCAGGTTTTTTAATTATTATTTTGATTATGCTGTGTATTCTCTTGTTCAGTTTTGTTCTAATTGTGTTTATTATTTTGCTTACTTTTGTTAATTTTCTTGGTTTTGGTCATTTATCTGATTGTATTGGGGGTTTTTATACTTTTTTTCCCAATACGGTTTTCATCTGGCTGTTGATTTAGTACTAATTTTGGTCATGTTGATATATTATAATATGTTACTTCCATCACTGGACAAAGGCACAGGAGCCACTGGGGAGGCACTAAAGAGTCACAGGTTGCAGACTCTTGATTTAGGCCAATAAGTGATGCTGATATCAATGTCTGCTTATACTGTGTCATTTATTAGTCGCCCTTTTGGTCTAGGAATTCAATAAACTTTTGTATCCCTGAGAACGATTACAGTAAACAGTTACAGTAAAAGGCCAATTTAGACAAACAGTGATGTTTAGCCAATGCATTGGCGCATCCCTAAATTTCACTAATGACTGCAGAAAATCTATTGTATTGTTAAGACAAACCTGAAGGCTTCAATGACATAGGAAGAAACAGGTGATGCTCCAGTCATGCCAGACTGCCAAGACAAGGACACACTGTTCTTTGTTACATCAGTGACTTGAGGCTTTGATGGCGGGCCTGGAAGCTCATTTTCATCCTGATTCTTCATGACCACCACTCCTCCAGACTCTGAGGAATATGGAAGAAAGTCATGACACCTATTCAAGTAGACTGACAGCTTAAATTGTAACATTATGCCTTCTCAGTGCTGTACCTTTGACCTCTAAGAAAGCACTCCAAGAAGTTTCGCCACTGGAGCTGGTTGCCACACAGGTATAGATCCCCGAGTCTGAAAGCTGGACATGGTAGAAGACACAGACAGAATGCATGTAAATATGCACAAAACAGCCTCAACACACCAAACTTTTCCAATATAGTACAAGAACATATTTAATTTCATCCCTACTAAAAGCAGTAGCAATGCCTGAATCCCACTGATCTTCTTGTCGTTTCACCAGCTAGCTGCGTGCTGGCCAAACTGTGTGTCATTTGTGAGTGCCTCAAAGTGCTGACACTAATTTCCTAATGAATTCCATTTTCTACTCACCACCCTTCCATCACTTTACCCCCCACCCCCCACTGTCCTGCCGACCACAACAAAGCCAGGCTAATTAATTTAGGGTGGGCTGCTGGAACCCCTGGACTGATGACAGCTGGCTTGTCTCTCCATCCCTCTTAGGAACTTTGGTTGTTGTTGCTTTTTTTTCGTCCCTCCGCCTTTGTTCCATTTATTAAATAATATGTCAGTGGTCGGCAGCTTTGTCAAGCATAATAGATATTCCGCTGAGGCCTCAAAGTGAAAAAAAGGAAATGCAAGCCTTTTAAATTTAATCTAATGTGAACGTGTGTACATGTGTGTCTTTAAGTGCATGTTCTAACCTACAGCTGGAGTTCATCCAACCAGCCCAGCTGAGCCCTACTGACCTGCCACTAAGTGAAACACTAAAACAATTTGAAGAAAAATCAATACTGTCTGTTAATCTTTTAAAGGCATTTCAGACAGAAACTTGAACATGATTACAACAAATTCACTTAATAACATTCACATGTCTATGTCTGCAGTACAGGCCTAAAGTTTGGACACACCTTCTCATTCAATGCGTTTCCTTTATTTTCATGACTATTTACATTGTAGATTCTCACTGAAGGCATCAAAGCTATGATTGAACACATGAAATTATGTAGGTACTTTAAGAAAAAGTGTGAAATAACTGAAAACATGTCTTATATTCTAGTTTCTTTAAAGTAGCTACCCTTTGCTTTGATTACTGCATTGCACGCTCTTGTCATTCTCTTGATGAGCTTCAAGAGGTCGTCACCTGAAATGGTGTTGGAAAACCATTTCAGTTATTTTAGACTTTTTTGTTAAGTACATAATTTAATATGTGTTCATTCATAGTTTTGATGCCTTCAGTGAAAGTCTACAATGTAAATCGTCAAAATAAAGGAAGCGCATTGAATGAGAATGTGTGTCCAAACTTTTGGCCTATATTGTATATCTAAATGAAATGACAGTCAACCAGCATTTTTTGGCTGGAAGGCCAAAGTAAATGGGTAAATATTGATACTAAATATAAAGGGAATAAAAAATGTGATAGAGTGTTTTGGTGCCATTTTCCACCTACTTCTCTCAGTTTGACACACATGGACCTGGACATCATGGTGCATTCAGGTGCATCTCAAAAATTGAGAAATCGATACTCGAATGGTTACAAAGACTGTTTATATACACCTACAGCTGTCATTCCTTTATTGTTCAATCGCTACAAGATTCTTAATAATTAAATGCTACAATCCTAACAATATCAAACTGAATTCTACTGAAAATATCCACATTGTCTTATGTAATAGGTCTCCACATCCCTCTGTGATCATTTTCAAACTGTTTAACTGTGGCGTTTAGATTTTAACTATTAAAATGCAACATCCAACAGATATGTAGTGGATACCTAAAATTCTATCCAGTGTTCACACAGTACGGGAAGATGGTTAGTGCCAACCACGATGGAAAAAGACATGTATAGCTGTTGTCATACCTTTGACATGTTTTGACTGTCCACTGCAGTCTTCCTCAGAAAACGACAACGAAATCTGATGTTCTGTGACATGTCACATCAGTTGATTTATCTTTTTTCGTGGTTACATTTTCTGAGGAAGATTGCACTGGACAGTCGAAACATGTCCAAAGTATGAGAACAGCTATACATATTTATTAGAACAGAAGAACAAGACACAACCTATGGTTAAAGGCAAAATGAACTTCATGTTATGTTTAAGTAATGAACCCTCTTTCTTTGGGCTTCAGCCATTGCCACGATATTCAGGGTATTCAGCAGCATTAAAAAGTGATTCTTTGTAATACATAGTACTTATTTTTACTATTTTTTTACACTGATTTGCATGGAATGTGACTGTATTTTTTGCTACATCTCCTGGGTGTGATTATGCTTATCTTGCACTACTGCATGCATCAACATACAAATGTACTCAAATCTTATTAATGTGCAAAAATCATTAATTAACCTTTGCAAATTGCAAAAAACAAACAAGGTGTAGAGTTAACATCCAGCTATGCAATATGCATGTAGAACAGCAAAATGTTGCACCTTGATGTTTTTGATTTGCAGACTACCAAGCTCCTGCAGGGACATGCGAGGGTCCTTTCCCAGCAGACTGACCCCGTCCTTTAGCCAGCTGATGGACGGGATAGGGTCTCCCGATGCCTGACACTTTAACAATGCCACACTGTCCACCCCAAGTGTTTGATTGGATGGGCCTTGGCGAATGATGGGTGGTGGCCTGTCTGTAAGCACTGTAAGACAAAATAATACAGGTGTTATTATTTACATTGAGCTACATTTTGAATTTCAGATGAATGTAAGGAAATGTACATCTGATTATAAAATAAACTGATATATTACGATACAATATAAAGTGGTGGATATGAAAATCTATCATAAAGTGACCAATTTTCTCTGCAGGTCATGTAATTGCACCACAGAACAATGACTATATCCTGTATTTCCAGGAAGCAGGGAAAGAAAAGCTGAGTAGCACTTTATAGTTTCCTTGATGTGGCAGAGGGATGCTAAACAGTTTCCAGTTACTGCCTGGGTAGTCTTATTTTTATACACTATGCTAGACTCTGTGGTAGGGTTTGGCATTAAAGCTCCTGCCTATTGACTCAGTGTGGTTCAGATAAATACTTCATTATGTGCAGTGTGGGGCACAGTCAAAGGTGAATTGTGTTGTGTAAATGTTACACTGAAACCACCTAGTAATAATCATATGGAGTATAAAAAGAACAGTATGAAATTTTTAACAACAAATAACCACAAAACATCCTATTTAAATGCACTTCTAGTTTCCCTTTATGTGAATTAGATTTAGCAGGGAAAAGTCATTTGTTATAATGTGCCAAAAAGCCTGTGGCTTCTTTCTATGAAATAGTGGGTATGTCAAATGTGTTCGCTCAAAGAGCTAGCACTCTAGCACACAGCCAGTTTATATATTTAGAGTTGAATAATGTGGAGTCCCCCTGGCATCCTAGAAACCACATTAATTAGAAGTTATGGATTAATGATGTCAGACCTGCAGGGGCTAATTACCAACTCTACCTCTGTAACCTTTCAACACATTATCACACCCTCATTTCCACCCTTACTTTCTCATCTAACATTTGACAAAAAGAAGCATTTCCAAGAAACACACCTCTGCCATTTTGGTCATCCCACACCTTGGGTCATGTGAGGTGGATTATCTACTACAAGCCAAATGTAGCACATCAATCTTCATAATATTATTTGCTTAGCCCTGTGGAATGTTAATAATGACTAACATCTTATAATATGAATCAAAATCAGAATCTTAATAATATGAGCCCAGTGGAAGATTTAAAGCAGCAGCACCGTACAGGGTCGCAGTCTTTGTGTGTAGTCTTTAATCTCATTGACGCATTGATACAGTCTCTATGTCTGACACTAAAATATAACATCTTTACACTGAGTGTCTTTTTGGTTGTTTTTGCTGCCACATTGCTTTGGGTCTTTTCACAAAGATCCAAAGCAATATTTAACAGAATCATGTGGAAGAATGCTTCAGTGAGGGACTGGTTGTGTCTGATGTATGTGTTGATGGCATGTAGGAGTGACAGAGGGAGGAGGGAAGGCTCGACTGAGGCCTTGGGTCTCTGGATCAGGAATTTCTCATTACAGATCTCCTTGAACTCCATAGACTGTTGTCGGGGCTCAGGGCAGTAAATCACACAAAGACTGCAGCAGGTGTGGCCGTGACCTCACCCTGGCCCTCCTGTACTCTTCCCTCCTCACTTCTTTTCTTTAAGACATGTCTAGTGCCTATCCATGTGACTCATCTTTGACATTCTACCCTAACATACCTGTATCTATAACTACAGAAGATATTTACAGGAAAAAATAAACAAAAAAAGCATTAACTATTAATAAGCCAGTGAGTTGGGTTATGTTATGGTGTCTTAATCTTTGATAGTTGGGGAAGTATCAATTTGAATGAAGAGTAAAACAATTCCTATTTTGTACCAAGCATTGAAAAATTGCCAATGTGGTGCCTTTAATCTTTTTGCTAGCAGGTACTTCAGCTCGCATATGGATGATCGTCTATCTTGCCATCACAGCAGCTGAACAGATTAGATGCCCCCACACTGTGGTCGGACCACATATTTCATTCAAAAGAAAACCAATGTCACTCAGTCACTCAATCATGGCCCCTTTTCTCCCTGCCAGTCCCTTTCCCATTCTCCCTCACTTGCATGAACACTTACACCTCACCCACTCACCCAAATGGCTGATCATTAAACTTGAAGAAAAGCAAGGGCAAGGCTTTATTTCCTCTCCAAAATGAAATGTAGAAAATTTTAATTAAATTGTGTCAGGACAAAAATGAAACCCACAGCAGACTGCAAAAACACAGTAAGTGAAGGTCATGAACATAGCAAAGCCGAATGTATTCCTGCACAAGGAACATCAAAAAAATTGAATTTGGCTATGTGCCTGTATGTAAAAGTAGAAAGTCAATTTTAATCCCAACAAGGTAAAGGTTTAGCCTCAGTTAAACCATAAAAATAAATTATTTTTTTTATTGGGAATTCTATCTGGCTATTGGGAATTCTAAGGGTAAATGTCACACATACAATTCACATCTCTGTTTATATTCACATTTCACTAGCATCACCACATTAACAGTAGCTGGCATGGAAGGAGTTACATGTCAGTTTTCCCTTACCATCTGTGACCTCCAGTTGAGCCTTGGCGAGGATACTGCCTGCAACGGTCAGTGCCTGGCAGATATAGTAACCGGCATCTGCCCGCTGCACAGATGAGATGGTGAGGTCTCCACTGGGCGACACTGAAAATCGACTGTTGGGCTGCTGGGGTTGGTTTGGAAAAAGCAAATTCTGCAAGAAGAGGAACAAACAGGCAATTAGTGAGAACATGGAACCAGTACAAGCTGGAAAAATGACAAACTGTTCACACTGCACACACACGTGTACTGTACAAACACAGATACACACAGATCACATTATTACAGCGACAGCATGAACACTTAGATCAATCACTTGGTTAACCAACTGCACAGCATGTATACAGTTTGATAATTTAGTTTTTTACTTTTCCTGAGCCAAGCCAGACGCTCCAAAATGTTCTGAAGGTTACTTTTTATCATGTTGGCTTCAGGACCATTTTCCTTTCTGCTTCAATAACACATTGGTTTTGATTTTCTCTTTACTTTATATCAGTACAACTAATGTTAAATAATCTCAATGATACCAAATGTGAAAAGAGTAATCATTATGCATATTGTAGAGGATGTGGAAGTAGATAAAACCTCAACAAAAATCACACAGAAAGTCAGATAGCCAACAGATTTCTGTCATATGACCCTTTTCTTTGTTTTATTCATATTTTTTTCTTTCACAATCTCTATGGGTAATGAGCAAATACATTAGTATGGTTATTCCTCATGACTGTTCCTAATTACTCTAATGTGGTACATTATGTTGTTTTTTCAAATTAGGCTATATGCATCTGCACAACATGAGACGTCCATTATCCTCAAGTGCAACAAAGAGGCCTTTCCATCATTTAATTACTTTTCTTAATTACCATTAATTTGTTCTCTCAACAAATACCTTCATACCTTTTTGAGTCAGTGAATGCATACACAATAGACAGAGGACATGCAACTACTTGTACAAAGCTAGTTTTAACACATTCACTTCAAAAGCTTAATCTTTAATGACAACGTGTGAAATGCAGTGGATATAATCTGCTCAATCTGAACAGTTTTATGGCATTACTGAGTGTAACTGACTGACACGCTGTAGGTCACGCACTGGTAAAAGGTAAATGTGGGTAAAAATTGTAACAAATGTTTGTGTGAGGATGTGTCAGTCCCCTTCAGTGTTTTCAGAGAACTTTGCTGTGATTGTCAGCCTGCATGCTATGTGTATGAGTGTGTATGTGTATGTGTGCTTGAAACTTAGCCAGAGCTGAATCATATCTCTGGCTCATCTACAAGCTCCAACAGGCTTCTTAATTGGCGCTGTTGTTGAGCGTTGTGAGGACACCCAGGTATTTGAATGGGTTATCTGCTCGAGTGAGGGATAGGATCGTTCTTATCAGTGCAGGGTCACGGGAAACTGATTAGCACTTTGCTAGGCACACTGTCATTTGTTGGCTCCTGAGAACAAAGGTGTATCTGTGTGTCTGCAGGAGAGGTACTGATAGCAGAAAGGGTTGTTCAAGTGCTGCGTGTGCCTATGTGTGTGTATGGGAGAATCATAAATACTCAACAAAGAGAATCCAAACATAGCGATGAGCATTGATACTATTAAACACAAAGACGATAAATGAAAATTGCCCGGTAACAGAGCAATACATCTCTACTTTTAAGAAACGATAAAACAAACGGATATTTTCTAGTTAGTGTGTTTGTTTGAGAGACAGTGGTTGTTTTGTCTTACCTGACTTCCCTCCTTCTGCCAAAAGACAGCAGGTTGAGGGTTTCCTTTGGTCTCACATGGAAAAGTGGCAGTGCGGCCCTGCGCCACAATTTGGTCCCTTGGACGGATGACAAACTGGGGGGCAGCTGGGGTCAAAGTGTAGAAATGGCCATGTTAGTAGTGTGGTTGCACATAGTGAGAGCAAACATAAGGGCAGGAGATTATCAGGGATTCAGGATTTCAAGCAAAAACAAGCATTATACAAAATGGGAGTGCTGTACAGAACTTCCATGCAGCAGTTTATTTCTCTGCCTCTTTCTAATGGCTCTGAACACAGGAACACCAAAGACTATCATAACCATTACTGCCCTGGTAACCAGGTTGGCCATTCATTCAGCTGAGGGTGGGACTGAATGAATGAATGACAATCACAATCGCATTCACACAGGGAAGCGCCTTGGTCACAATGGCATTTAGGTCTGAGACAACACATAGGCACACCCATGCCCTAAAAACATCCAGACTATGGACAGGGATAGATATACTTGTTTAATCATGTCATTTTTGCAAATGCATCAGAACATGTCTTTTATGAAAGTGAAGATTGGAAGTAGCTTGATGCTTCTGATCAAACATGTATCAAAAGACAACCTGTTGCAGAAAAAAATCTTGTGTTGACATTTCAAACAAACACCTCTCAGTCAAAGAGAAAAGAGGCTTGAAAAGCTATCAAACTCTGAAATCACAGCACAGAGTTTTTCCAGTCAATATTCCCTCCATCTAAGACCGGACTAGCTGTCACACACTTTAAGTTGGGCCAGAATAAGACATTTCTGACTGACAACTGACAGCTGCAGTTCAATAATGAAGACATGTTTACATATGAGACACAAGTTCTGTAGTGTCTCATCTGCGCCATATGTAGGTATCCCCTCATGGCATGCTTCAAAGCATTTCAGACTTCCTGGTATTTTCAAATAAGTTATCAAAATTTTAACAAGCAATCACTTAAATGGCAGTCCTTTAACATAAAATCCTCTTCTTCTTCTCCTTTCGGCTGCTCTCCTCAGAGGTCGCCACAGCGAAATACCAATGATTCGCATGTTTTATCTGGCATAGGTTTACATAAAATAAGTAATTTAATTGCTTTCAGACATATGTAATGATTGACAATACACTAAAGAACTGAACCTTCATCCTTATTACCATGTCTTTACATTACAAACCCAATAACCCCCATTGTGTAAACAGCTGTAATGTTTATCGGAAGTGTAACCACAAACTATTACCTTAGCTGTAAGACTAGATACATGCAAATGTCTGAATTTTAACCAGAGGTGATTACTGCATGGTCTCTAATTTTTTGCTTTATATTCTGTGACTGTTAGTGGCATTTCTGTGCTATGTTGACAAGCGTCATTCCAAAATGACGATTCTGCAATGTTCCTTGCAGAAAGAACCATACTCTCTACTGAGATACTTAAGCCAGCTAAATACAGACTGCATTCTTCACCATTTCCCTAAGGAACGTCCAGATAAAAGAGACACACAAAACAATCAAAAATATGGATTTGCTAGATTGTTGTATTGTTTTACGACTGATCAGAATCTGAATTGTTGCAATGCAACATCTTGCACTTTTTCTGTTTCTTTTGATTTTTTTGTAAGTCCTTTCACTGACAAGCCAGCTGGTTCCAGTAAGGCCAAACGCTTTCCATTTGGCTGATTTCTCCATGTAATCCCCTTTTTGGGGCTGCGTATTTTGTCAAAGATACACACAGTTGGGAATGGTACAGATGGCTACAGATTTACTGCCTTCTCGTTTGGCCTTCTGCAGCTTGGATATCGCGTGGCTCTCACAATGCTGGGCCTGATACAGAGCTCCTAAATCATGCTTTGGCAAGGACACAGTTCCCTCCGTTCTCTTCCTCTGCTCTGTTCCTTCCCACATGCTGCATTACTAACTGCTCATCAAAAACATGGCTTAACACCTTACCCAAAAGTGTCTTCTTGTTTTCCTTTCTCATTATACTAACACACATTCTGTGTACACATAATTTGATTTATAGAAAGAATTAGTTCAACAGATCTTTTAGATGTTATATAGTTCATGTGGATGATTTTCAGCAGCCGGATGTTCCACTAGATTTCACCTGAACTGTATGAAAGGAAAAATAAAACAATAAATCATCTGTATCATATGTAATAATATGCCATCAGGAGACTTGATACTCTCTGAGATACCGTTTTAAATAATTAAGCAAAGGTCTTTCAGAATATTTCAGCTGGTTGACTCACTGATAACAAGTCAAAACAACTCATGCACCCTTTGCAATTACTTGTGTGGTTAGAGCCATTTGAGTAACAATATAACTCATTTTTGCTTGACTGTCTCCATCTGATGATCTAGGATGAATACCTGTACCACTATTTTTCATCTACCTTTCTTTTGTTACACTTGGGAATGTGCATGGTGAAGGACAGAGATCCACATAGAGGCACATACGTAGATCAAAACCTCACACAAATCAAGAGGAAGACAGTGCGTGGTAGTTTCACAGCTCGGTCCAGGGCTATCTTGCACTCATCTTACTTTGGTTCAGAGACCTTCAATGACATGTGAGAGGTTGCTTTCTGTCCCCTCCAAAGGAAACACATCCTCAGGCCCCCATATTTTATTCATAGCAAGTCACATCTGCCTGGTTTAGAGAGGGCTCAACGTTAAACACGAGTCAGGGTGAAGGAACAAATGGACAGAGAGACAGACACTATTCACCCTGGCACACAAATTCAGAAGCTTTTCTTTTTCCATTAAAGCTCACATTGAGTCATATTTTATTCAAAAGTCTACAGCAATTACTGTCTCTTCACACAGGCAGACTGAATGTGTAATTTCCTCCATCTTCTTGAAGCTGACAGTTTTGACAATTGTAGCACAGTCACTGCTGTTTTGGCAACCAAAGTCCTGCCACTGAGGCAGAGTCTAGGCTTTTCTGCCAGTCAAGCCTGTCTTGACACACACTTCTGCCATTCTTTTTCACAGTTTTCTTTTTTCCTCTCCATGTTTCTTCTCCCCTAATTCCACTTCTCACTGCTAACATGAGGCGCACCTTTCTCTCCAGACACCAATTTTCACTCTATCTTTTTAACATCTTAAGTGCATCACATTGATCTGCTTTGACCTTTCCCTGATCTATAGGGAAATAAACTGAGATTTCCAGCTTTGTGCTCAGGCTCAACGAAGAAACCCATCCAAAACAAACTGATCTAAGCTCAGTTGTCCAAAAATTCACAGATGGCCAAAAGACTTGCAAGTCAAACATATCCTAGACCATGTGAGATTACAATGTGTGAGACTGCCAATGATTAGACTGCCAGCCATTTCTTTCATTCTATAGGAAAGGATCAATAGTCTAAGGAGCTGCCAATTTGACAATAAAAAACTTTGCCTCACCACACTGACCTGAAAAATCGGAGCAGAAAGAGACTGTCCTCATAAGACGACTACAGAGCCTGGTATATTTTGTGGCTGTGACTTATATAGTGAAATCTAACCACAGAAAATGTCAAAATGATCAAATAAAACTACTAGAAAGCACTCAGAGAGAGCAGACCTCTGCCAAGGCAGCTCAGTTTCTCTTCATAATGGGATGTGAATAAAAGCATAGGATAAAGTTAAATTGTCAGTGTTAACATTATTTTATTGTTAGTTCATTAGTTATTTACAAAAAATAATAATGGTGATTTCTTCTGGGTCTAGCTCTGTAAATGTAGAAGATACATGAAACCCATAGGCACATTACTGAATCATCCGACTTTCTGTTACAATTTGGTGTCACTTTCATGTCTGTAGCTTAATTTGCTATCTTACAGTAGCTATTTTTCGTCAATAAAGAATCTATTATAGTGTTATTATATGTTTTCTGGCAAAGTTTTCTAGGTGTTATTTGTGGTGTTATAAGGAAAATGTTGAGTTTGGCCCTATTTCACAATGGTAAAGAATCCTTAAAAAATCTTCTGGATCCAGGTGATGATCCAGATCACTCCCGGCATCTAATGGATTGGTCCTTGTGCCATATCTGACCTTCATCTGTTCATAACTTTTCGAGTTATGTTGTGAAAAAACAAAAAGATCCATAAACTAACACTGAAAAAAACATAACCTCCTTGGCGGATGTAATAATGCAATCTACAATAGCATGTAATCAATTGACTGAATGACAGAATATTAAAACTAAAATGGATGCTTAAATAGCAGCCATATGGAAATGTGTAAAACTGCAGCTGTTTCTATATGAAAAGAGTACAACTGTTTGTGAGGAGCAAGCCAGGTAAGTATTGGGTTTAATCAAACCACAGAGTTGTTTTTATGTGCTACACATTTTTCATTAGTTAACTGGAGAGAGGTCTGGAAAGATGATGTAAATATTCACAAATAATAATTATTAGTCTACACAATGTGTTAGTTCAAATACAATATCCCAAAGCAATGGTAACTGGTTGTCAAGCAGCGAGATGCAGTTGTTTTTATGGAGAGAGCATGCAGTATGGAATCAAATCAGAAGGATGAGTACTTACCAACAGGGCGAGCTGGAGACACAACAATGGAGAAGTGGATATACGCGCACACACACACACACAAAAAATTAAAATTAAGACACAGACATACAAACAAAAAATGACATAAGAGGAAAAACACACATAATAACATAAGAAAAAAAAAAATCAAAGTCAGAATGAATGACATGTTGTGTTGGGGCCAACACGCTTTTGGAACAGGGTAAGCATGACAGGCAGGATCCAGTAGCACCAAAATGGGGCCAAAATGATGGGGCAGATTATTATGAGAACCCCCTGGTGGTGTGTGGGAAGCCATGTCTGGTCAGACACAGATGCTAGTGGACCTTCTCTGTCTGCTTTAATGACATCTACAACTCTACAGGCAGTGTGTGTTTGTAACTGCAAGGTGAGGGTGTGCTTATCAGAAGTGCTGATGGATAGAGCAACAAAGGGGCATGAGGGAGAGACAGAAATACTTAAAGAAATAAGTGAAGAGACCATTCTTGGTTTTTACTTCTCAGAACCCATTCTACCCAGAGACAGTACAGTGCCCTAGTGATGCTGTATTTTCAGTGCAAAACACTATGTTACTCTCACAGCTGCATCTGAAAAGAGAGGACAAATCAACTCAGACCTTATTTCACCTTCCCCAGCACCCTGTGTTGCTATGAAATGTTCCTCAGAGACCTTAAATGCATGGCTTTAATGGGAAGAAGAGTAGTGAAAAGTGGGAAAATTATGGTTAAAATGTATTTATTAACCTCACAAACCCCAGGTGTGAAGCTGTCGGTGTGCACCAGTAATCTGTGAAATGGCTTTCCTGACTGGGTGGTTACTGCATGGAGGGTAGCATCACTAGCAGACCACCGTGACAGGGGGAGAGTGGCAGTGTGTGTTGATGTTGCACTTGAAAATGTAAATAATTAAACAAATTCATAGATGGTCTACGTGTATGCCATGAGAGTCAGCATTCTGGTTTCCATTTATGTCGAGGGACCTCTATGGACTAAATTGTCAGTCTAAACCTCATATTGGTATACCTCTACTTTGTAATAACTTTGGTGCATGAGTTCTCTATGTTTTTCTCATGTTACCTATTAAAAATAAAGAACAAAAGAACACAGTTGTGATTTTACCTCTGACTGTAAGAGTGGCGGAGGCTTCAAGCTTGCCCACACGGTTTTCTGCAACACAAGTGAACGTGCCCTCGTCACTAATTGAAGCCTTCTTCACTCTCAGCACGTAGTCGTCCTTGTCATACTTGATCTCATACCTGTCAACAGAGATGTTAACATCATAAAATTCAAGCTGCCTATTCATCAACAAATACAAAAGTATGCATTTAGATAAAAAAAACTGCTATTTAACAAATAACAAACATTGCAGTAGTTCACCTATGTCAGTCAAGCTCAGGCCATGAAAAGTGTATTTACTCTCAATAAGATACACTACTGCAGAACACAACTGTTCATTGTGACAAATGGAGATGGCAACGAAGAGGATCAATTATTCAACAATGACACACAGCACACTCAGAGATGTGCATTCAGCTGAAATGCTCAAAAACATGTTCAATATTCATGAGATGTGTCTGTGTAGGTGTTTAAGCCTGATTCAGAGCTTTGTGTGTGCACATGTGTATATGCACAGCAATATAGACATTTTACTTTCCAATATTCAGTTCCAGTGGTTAAATGATTGTATACCACACACACAACTATGGAAATGGTTTTGTGTGGCCAGTCCAGTATGCGATTGTTTGGACATTTTACAAGGGCATCATGCTGGTCTGTTGCTCCAGTCTGCGACTGTAGAGGGTGCTAGCCTGACAGTGTGTCAGTAGATTGGTGGTAGAATTGGGGGGCGGGGGGGTGTGATTGTGTCTGTCAGACTGACAGTCTCCTGCAGCACAGTCTGCCACTCACAGACACTGAGAACACAGTTATGATAGAGTTAAAAGGCCAATCCATTACATTTTAGCACCATGGTGACATAATGCAAGTCCTCTATACAATTTTGCATGTAATAGTATGTCTTTATTTTTAAAATACCACAGACCTCTGTAAAAATAGATTGCAAAATTATCATCCAAAAGTATGACTGACAGGTGCAATGACATCTGCCCACCACACTGCTACTCTTTTTCATTTCCTCACTTATCATGAATGAATTATGAAAATACCAGTATACAGCATGTTTTTTTTTTTTTAAACGAAGTTTTGACAAGATATTTTTAAGACTTCTTAAGCCCATTATGAATACATTTAAAGGTCTATTTCATATCTCATTCCACTTAATTTATTTTTGGTAATGTTTACAATATGAACACACAAACATATTGGGTGATGGCAGAAGACTGAGGCCTTTATGCTTTATACCCAACATTCTTAAATTGAGCATTATCTTGCACAAGGTGCAGCAGGTCTGACATTTGTTATTTTCAAGTCACTAAAACGAATCAAATTTTAAGTCCTGCCAATACTGAATTAAGGGTAGTTTAAGAAATAAAATGAATATTGATTTCAGACTTTCAGGAAGAGCAGAAACATTACCAATACCACAGATGCATAAACAGTATTTGCCTTTGGGTATAGAAATTATATTCATTTGATACTTAGCTACAATTTCTTTTGGTTTTAGACTCTACACATGATTTAAATCGTCGATTATGTTTGATGCTATACAAACAAAATTGAATTGAACTGTACACACTGCATAAACCTGAGACAAATTGATACAGTGACAAAGATTCAATTTATTGTAATATGTGCATGCTATGGTACATTTCCCCTTAAGAGTGGGAAAGACCCCTATGCTTGACCATCAGGTGCACTCACGGCTGACTGCCACTAGCAGCTGCAAAACTAATCTGTCCTGTCTGTCCATGTCATGTTTTTTTCACCTGCTGTTATGACATTTCCTGAGCAAGCATTCAAAGGCAGCTTTATTGGAGCACATTCCTCAACTCCGACTGCCAGTTCCACCTCTCCACACAGGTACTTAAGAAGCCATAATGATTATTTGACTGAGTCATGACTGAATGTTTTGTTCTGCAGAGAGGGGATGTACAGTTCAGATAATGATGGGGACATGAATAAAGCACCTATTGTTGAAACTGAATGAGTGGCATCTGAAGGAATGAGACGGCACCTTTTGGGACAAGCCTAACATTGCAAGGAAAATAAACAAGCAAACAGAAAGTGTCATTATTAACCCCGCCCCCTGCTTAGATGGCTTGCGCAACATAAGATCTTTCTGTAGAGCATGTTCTGAAAGCGAAAAGTGAGAAATACAGAAACACTTACTTAGCATACTGGTGCCTGCTGGAGTGGGAAGAGGAATTCAGAGGTAAAAGTATTAATACTCAAAAAAAGTAACCATTATACGCTCTAAATCTGACTTAGGCCTGGGCGATATATTGATTTTATTGATTAATTCAAGCTTTTTATTGCGTACGATTTAAAAAATTAAAAAATTAAAGTTTTTTTCCCCTCTTGCTATGGTATACCTTCTGCCCCAGTAGCTTCCATAGCTTCCCCCTCCCGCTTGTTTCCTTAGCAGAAATGCACACACAACATCATGGCTACCGCCAACGAGATCGAGAAATTTGCTCCTAAAAAGGGATAGTATTGCCAGAAGTTTGGGTTTGCGGCGGCAGACGTGGAACAAGTGACTGCACGCTGCAAAGTTTGTCTAAAGCCCATTGCAACAAAAGGCAGCAGCACAACAAACTTATTCCAGCATTTAAAACAAAGGCATCCAGCCGAGTGGGCGAAATGCCACTCATTACGAGGGGAACGAGACTGCTACAACCAACAAACTCTTTCTAAAAAGCAGCCTACTGCGGTGGAATCATTTACCCAAGTCACCATGTATAAGAATGCGACACAATGGAACGTGATCACTGTAGCAGTCGCTTTGCACATCGCTAAAGTTACATATCCATATTCAGCTTTCAATGTGAATGTAAACAAGTGTATCTCCGTTCAAACTATAAAGTGTGTTTTTTTTTAAAACAAAAGAACAGCTGGCACTTTAATTCCAGGAGGGAAATGGGGGTTACTTTTGTTAAGTTTTTGATAACATAAAAGCAAAACTGGTTTTGAGTTATCTCCGTCATTTGTACATATTTTTACAGTAGGAAAAAAATGGGGGAAAAAAATTGTAATTCAAATTCTTTGTGAAAAAATTGGAGATTTTATTTTTAGGCCAGATCACCCAGCCCTAACCGTACTTGACAAAAATCTGTAAATACTATGAGAAAAACTTACAGTGAAACTGTCTTTATACTTCTGGATTAATATCACTGCTGTATCCCCCACTTGACAAAAATAGCACATACTTATATTCCACCACTATAATCAAGCACACATTCAGGTGTAGTACTCTAGTGATGCATTATAGTCTGCATCATGAATTGCAATAAAAACATAGAGGTACTATAGTAGCCAATAAGTGAGCAGTTCAAATGTACATGCAGGTTCCCACAGCCTCACATCTACATGACTGCACTGTGCTGCATGGGGAGCCAGGCTATGCACATACCAGACAACTTGCTTATTGTTCTTGGTTCCAACTCCATCAGTGCCTCACAACAGAACCTCAGGCTGGTCCATGACTTAAGAGAGGGGAAACATGAGACCAATCAATCTGTAATCAACTTCCTATATGGAATTGACCTAGATGACAAGATGAGTGGAAATACAGAATTCAGGAATTAGAGGTAGTTGTACCCACATACATGGAGCTACACAGCAGAGAAACAGTAGCTCTTTATTTAATCTGGGCTGGAGTAGAGCTCTGTTCTTCATTAAAGGAGGAATGTAATTGCACATGTAGAAAGGCTGTGGAAAGGACAGGAGAGCCAAATTCGCCCCACTGGACTGCTGGCAAAGGTACCCAGCCCTCACACACACACACACACACAAAAGAGTACAACGTATACAATCACCCTACACATATCCACAGCAGTGGGATGAGGAGTGATGCGAATGTAAGCAAAAGCCAAGACAAGCAGCATATTTCTAGGTTGTCTGTTTGATGTGTTTGCTGCACAGAGAAGGCTGTGTTCAGAGATGAAAACTTTATTGGATGCACTTTAAAAGCATTGCATCTCATAAATCCTCTAGATCATCGCAGAGGATTTGCCTTTTAACTGTCTGTCATAGACACACTCACCCAGGTTCCACCTTTAGACTTGTGCCAAATCATTCACATTAAGAGAATGTTATCTATTGTGTGTACAGCTGAGCGTGTGTACTGTTATCCACAAAATGACTCAACCTGAGAGGATCTTATCTGTCTCGCCTCTGTGTGTACAACTGAATGAAGCCAGGGGCTGAGCAGAAGGATAGTGTGCCAATTCTGAGCACATGAGTCAGACTCAAAGACACTGTAGTGAACTAATTCCAAGCTGCTCTCTGGCCTGACTGCTCTGACACAAAGTTCCCTCTTTGCTCCACTTCACTCTGATGGTCTGATCCAGTTTCACAGCATCTGACTGCTACTTTACCTCATCCAGATCAAAGGAGTCTACCTGTCCAGGCCTTGTCACCCATGAGAGGGAATCAATTAACCACTATCACTTCTCATCTTCCTTTTGTACAGCCCTTAGCCAAAGCTTCACTTCCTCCTGGCACCTCGATGCCTCAACAGGGTCAGGGCCAGGGCTGTCAGTAAGGATGATACTCATCCTGTTATCTGTCATTACTCAAAGATAACTTTGGCAACATCACAGCCTTTACAGTTAGGCTAGAGATAGGCAGACAGCAGATTGATCCTAAATTTACCTTTAAAGAGGTTATCCTAATCAGGGCCAGAGTGGCACAGGAACAGTGGCTGTAGTGTAGTCTTTACTTACCGTAATTTCCGCACTATAAGGCGCATCTAAACGCCGTCAATTTTGTCCAAATATGACACTGCGCCTTATAATC
>JAQQAE010002659.1:0-21777 GCA_029823295.1 Pseudamia nigra | reverse complement strand
TTAGAACCTTCTTAAGATCCAACAGTGCAAAATGTACATTCTTGCAATTTTTTCAACTGGTCTTAAAATTTTGATCATGAGTGTATTTTACCAATATTGAAGGGGATGAACCCCCCCCCACCCCCCAATACCCTGAAATCTATTCCTATGAACAGATTTTTAAGATATGAGGTTGAAATGTGGATGATTTCCATTAGTGGTCAATCCAAAACAAAAAAAAAGCAATGTTTCTGTTTAGACCTGTTACTGTCTGAGGAGAGGGAGCAGGAGAGGGAGGGGGTAAATCCACTTAAAGCCACCAGCTGCCTCACAGGGAAATGCTGCCCTCTACCAGCAGTGCTTATTTTTCCTCCTGCAACAACAGAAGCAAATCCAAGCAGACGAACACACCAGCTGGCACCAGCACTCGCGTGGGACATCTCTGACTCCGCCACTCTGACTCGGAAGTCCGCTCCATGTCTTCCTGCCCGTCCGCAGAGTGTGAAACGGAGGAAACACAAGGGTGGGCCTGTGCTGCAGTTGATGTCAGAGGTTCAGCTGCGTGCGTGCTGTCACTGTGGCCGACTTGTTCTGTGAGGAGGGAGCTTCCCAGCTTCCGTCGCATGCATATGGAAAAGGATGGGAATGACGGTTCCGAGTGGGATTATCAATAAGAAAGGTCACTGCAGGGCCGAGGCAGACTGCTGACTCAGCGGTTTTCACAGTCACGTGTGTGGAGACAAAAAGAAAGGCTGAATATTTCAGTGAAAAAGCGCTTTTATCATACAGCAAAAGAAAGGGATATTATGTGAATCTATGATAATTATACTGACGGGTTTGGTCCCATCTCTGCTCATTTATCGCCATTTTATTCATTATTGTGCTCCCTTTACAATTAACGCAGCAAAAGGCACAAATTGATGCTTTAACAATTCCCACAACAAAGTAAAAGAAGTGTTTTTCTGAGAATTCTGACTACATAGTTTGCTAATTTTCCTCATTAATTATTACTATTATTAGTAGAAGGGGTAATATTTAGTTACTTTTTGTTAATTGTTTTGACTTTTTGGTCATTTCTGTTTATTTTTTGGATTATGTTGTTCAGTTTTTGTTTTTTTTATTATTTTGTCAATTATTTTTCTCCACTTCTTTGCTTATTTGGTTAATTTATGTACATTTTCTTCATTTTCTGGATTATTTTATTTTTGTTCATCTTGATTATTTTCTCTTTCACTTTGTTCATTTTTTGAAAACTTTTTCTTATTCAGTGAATTATTTTGTTCATTTTTGTTCATCAACTTCCATTTTTGTCATTTTTGTCTTTGTTTTTTATTCACTCTTCATCATTTTCTATTATCATTTTCATTTTATTCATCATCCTGATTATTTAGTTCCTTTTTTAATTAAATGTTGTTGATTATTTTGCTTGTTTTGTTGACTTAGTGCTTAGTAATTTTGATGTAATCTCAGTGTCATTCCAATGTTCATTCCTTTGCATTTATTTATTTTTTCCTAAATAGTAAAAATACTAAAAAAAATACTATGTTGTGTGAATTTATGAGTTTGGGTCCAATGGGGGTGTTGAGCCAAAAAAGTTTGGGAAATATATATATGTATTGTGCATTTACTGACATATAAAATCAGCGCTGTGACCGCATTGCACGACCACCAACACATGGCTCCAGTGCGGACTCACAGCCTTAACGGTAGGCCGCCTCCATGCTCTGGGAATGGGTGAAAATTACAGGGTCTGTGAAAGTGACGGTAGTTCATAACAAGCTTAAGCTGTAATCATAAGATTGTGACAGTGATATCAAAAGATATTATAATGATCACTGGGAGGCCAATGCCAGTGAGTCGCAGGCGGCTTGCAGCTTACAGCCATGTTCTGTACAGTTTGGGTTCATTTGATGAAAGGCTTTGTCATTCAAGCTCAGCAAAAACACTCAAAAGTGGTTCCCATGGCAACACAGAGACAGTGTACAGTGGACCTGTAAACACACATGTAGCAGGACACACAGCAAGTAGACAAGGATCAGGGAAAGAATGGTAGAAAAACACATTGCTCCTTATTAAGTCTTAGTAACTCTAAAAATAACCCCTAACGCTAACAAACAGCCAGTACACTACAAATGTACAATAGTGTGCAAAAGTCTCAGGAAACCTTGGCTTTGCTGTCTTATCTTCATTTATAATGAACATACAGTAATAAAATAAAACTGTTATGGGAGCAGTACTTGCAAATATCCACCTTATACCACATACCAGCAAGAGGCAACTGTGACCAAACAGTTTCTCCAAAATTAATAAAGTATTTCTGAACCTGATCCTGATTCTGAGTATTTGCAAAAATCCACCTTTAATTTGTTGTTTCTGTCAGATTGTAAATAAAAATGCAGAAAATGTGAACAGCATAAACACATTGTCTTCAACAGGTAAAACTCCATATTTACTGTGACATCCATTCCTGTGGCAAAAAGTAACCAAACAATGAGATCCATTTGACATGTGGAGCTGAATGAAACCTGCTTTAAGTGAACTAGATCACCTCATTCAAGTTTGAAGGGAGGTGACAATACTTGACACTTCATTGAGGAGAAGCTGAAATGTTTGTTTCTATATTTCCTGTGTATTTTGGTTGTATTTTGCATGTGTATGGTCATTATGGTCTGCTAAAACAGCAAGCCCAAGGCGGCCTAATGCTTTTGCACAGTGCTGTATATGCTAATAAGCAACTACTTAAGGGCTAAACCCCTACTCACAACTCTAATGAAGAGCCAGTGCAGCACAAATACATATGCTCATCAGAAATTAATATGGCTAATACCACTAACCCCAAACTCAACTAAATAGCCATTAGACTGCATATACTGATAAACAACTACTTAATGTACTTTATTTATAGCCCTTTATAACAACCCACAAGTGATCCAAGTGCTTTACAAAAAGATCAAACAGCACTAAAACCACACAGCATTAGGTAAGCAAAATACATTAAAGTAAAAAAAATTAATTATTAAAAAAATTAAATGTTTCAGAATAAAAAGAATAAGAGAATGAAAGAATGAAAATGTTTAAAGTTTTGATTTAACACATGTCAGAAGAGTCTGTCCCAGAGGCTGGGAGCTGCAAATGAAAAGGCTCGGTCACCCCAGTGTTTGTATCTTGACCTGGGCACTTCTAGCACAAGCTGGTTGGACAATTTCAAAGCCCTGCCATGCTCACAAACAGCTAAAGTCTAGATAAATAAGATGGGGCCAAGCCGTTAAGAGCTTTAAAATAAAACATTAAAAGTTTAAAATCAATTCTATATTGAACTGGAAGGCAGTGGAGCAAAAAGAGGATAGGTGTAATGTGCTCACATCTGGTTGTGTTAGTTAAAAGACAGGCGGCTGAATTTTTCAGTTTGAAGGCAGCTAAGTCAGGACTTGGAAACATCAATGTATAGAAAGATCCATGAATTCAGTCACTGATCTTTACTTTCATTTAGTTGTTGTTGCAAGATACTGCATGACTTGTTCATTGTTTGTTTGTCTCCATTTACACCTGTTATTAAAAATGTGATCACATACGCAGTCACATCCTAGATTATAAATGCATTTCTTATCTTCTGGAGGTTATGTGCATATTGATCTCCAGTGAAAAACCTGCATGAGTTATTTGAAATAGTGGCATGAACAGCGCAAATGTGACCTTGCTGTCCACATTTACACCTGCATAGTAAGGCCTGGTAATGATCGGCATGGTACACCAAGGCTGATGCGGACGTAATGGAAAGTTGTAATATTGCTAACTTCTCTCTGAGAATAAGTGTGTTCATAATCTCAAACATTTTATTTGGACCCTCTAACAAATATTCTGGTATCCGTCTTAAACAACCATCTTTTTGCTCTGTTATTAAAGGTGTTGTCTACAATCTTGGCAACTTAGCTGGTAGCTGATCATTTGTAGCGGTCCAGTGTGTTTGGAAAGGTGACCTGGTGGTCAACACAGCTTTCAACCTCCTAGATGTGCAAGGTCATGCACCCACTTGCAGGGATATAAAAAAAGCTTCTACTACAGTAGTAGTGCTAGCATCTGTAGCTTGAGCCTAACCACGGGATGACTGGGGAGAGACCGTCTGTGTTTAACAGCAGACAAACTAGCTTGATAACTGTGAGGCTGTAAACATTTTCCTGGCAGGTCGCCTGCTTAATCATTTACATCTGTCTGCCACAAATAATTGGCTACTAGCTTGTTTGCCAACATCGTAGCCATCGTTACCATCGCTATGGTAACTCGACTTGCCAGCAGAGCCTGACTGAGTCGGACCTCATGCTTACACTAACAGCACAGCAATACTTGTTGAAGTCTTACTGAGCTAGTGGTTAGCATTAGCTTACCCATAAGACCCCTGACATACTACGTTTGGGTTGCTCTGCCACCATTCATCCAAATATGGTAATATCCTGTTTTTGGCTCCAAAATGTTATCCAGGAAGTCACAACAGTTCAGAAACCAATAGGTGATGTTCCAGTCACTTTGTCCACTAATACATACAGTCTATGGTCTGGACAAAATGTGATCCAGACTAACTCCAAATGTGTTCAGACACATATGATTTCCCTGCATTTACACCTTCAATTAACAGGTGTTTGTCCTTTTTCGGGTGCACCTCACATTTTATTACAAGGTGTTAAAGGGGTCAGAGTGTGTCAGTCTTTATGCCTGTTTGTCATGCTGTTAAGTCTGTTTGCCTATGCTGTATAATTAGTACTACAACCCCAATTGCTAAAAAGTTGGGACACTGTGTAAAATATAAAAAACAGAATGAAATGATCTGCAAATCTCATAAACCTATTTTACAATTTCACGGAAAATACTAGTTCCTTTTGAATTTGGTAGCAGCAATATGTCTCAAAAAAGTGGCATCACCTCTTCTTTTGACAGGTGCATGTAAACATCTGGGACGTGAGGATACCTTTTGCAAATCTGCAAATCATTTCATTCTGATTTTAACACTTTTACACAGTGTCCCAACTTTTTTGGAAGAGGGGTTGCATTTTAAATGCCATAATCAGGGACAAAGTCTGCGAATATTTCTTATGATTGTAAAAATGCCTACATACTTTTTGTCAAAGAAATTAGATAAACTCCATTTTAACAAGGTTATGACTGATTTTTTGAGGGTTAGGGTTAGGACACAGGTTAAAGGGTCAGTTTTATGTAAAAATATCATTAGGGGTAGATTTAAAGACATGACTGAGGCAATGGAATTTGATTAGGCATTTCCAGGCGCAATATGAATCGAAAAAGGCTTGTATCAAGGAATACTTGCTGGATTTTTGTCCATATTCTGTTTAATTCTCTTTCATTCCTTTGCATTTGGAGCAGATAACCATAATGTTTGATTCTGTTTTCAGCGTAGGTCAAAGTGAGTTTGCTGTTGTCAAAAACCAGGCAAGAAGTGTGTGGAGAAGCTGAACACACACTCCTACACACAGCCTGGAACGCTGTCCAGCTTTTGGTGTTAATTGATTTTCGTGAGCGACTGTGCCCAGTTATAATCTTCTGGCAATTATTCAGTAACATAATGACATACACAAAATGTCTGTGCTTTCTGACCCTGCCTTAGAAAAACAGTCTGAAAGCATATGTTAACAGTTATTTATTTACATATTAAACATCCTGCTTTGAAATAGATTATATATATATCCATCCAGACAAAACAGATAATTAAAAAAGGGTGTATTTTTCATTTCATGGTCCACTACTATATATAGAAATGACAACAATCATTAAACAAATAAACAAGAACACAAAAAAGATTTAACAATGAATGAACAAAATCATTGGGAAAATGAACAGAAAGCCGACAAATTAACAAAAAATGAACAAAATGACAACGATGAACACAAAATGAATAAAATAATAATAACAATACTAATAACAATCCTAATAACAGTTAAGAAAATGAACAAATATACCAAAAAACAGACAAAAGCAATTAGGAAATTCTGAAATAAAAATTAACATGAGCAAAAATAAAGAAAAAAAGAAAATAAAGAAGATGACCATAATATCTGCTAATATCAATAAAATAATCAAATGATTGGAACTTAAAGGCACAAAACCAATAAAATATTGAAAGAAATTAAAGAGTAATCAAGAAAATGAACATAATTCCCAAAACATTAACAAAAAATGTATAAAGCAGACAAAAAAGAAGAAAATTGACTATATTAATAAAAAAAATGAACAAAATATCCACAAAACAAACAACAGTAATCAAAAAAGAACAAAAACTTAGCACAATAATCAAAAAATGTGGAGAAACATGAATAGAAATGAGTAAAATCAACAAAATATCAACAAACTAAGTGAATACAAATGAATAAAAGTGGAAAAATGAACAAAACCTTCACCTAATGAGCAAAAATTAACAAAAACTGAACGCAATGATGAAAAAAAATAAAAAAAATGTAAACTAAAGTGAACAATTATTAAATGTCACCAAAATGACCAGACATTCACAAGATAATGAACTAAATGAACAAAAATGAATAGAAATAATTTGGAAAAATGAAGAAAGCATTCAGAAATGAACAAAAGTTGATCTAGATAATCAAAAAATAAACAAGTAAACCAAATCAACATGTATTTATGAAGAAGGCTCTGTGACCCGTTTTTGGCTCCGAGCTCATAAACCACACAGATATAAGTCGGAGTGAAATGTGTGCGAGGTAAAGATGGGAGCAGACAGATTCAAATCCATGTGACCTGGGTGAAGCCCCCCCGGTCACTGCATTCCCAGCTCCAGGCTTCCAGCCAGAGCCACCGAGCCTCCGTCCCTCACATTCCCCTCTGACCGGCTGCGGAAAAGCATCCCGGCTCCTGCCTCGCTCTGATTGGCTGAGTGGGAGTTTTCACCGCATTCATTTCACCTGTTCACGACCCATCAGCGATCTAAAGTTCCACAGGGGCAGCGGGGTAGACGGCGCTGATATGGGACAAGGACGGAGGAACTGCCACCTGCTCTGCGTCTCAGCTGCCCACCCGTCCACAGAAACCACACCCTGGGGTGGCGCACGGAGGAGTGAGAAACTTTAAACTCCATGTCCGGCACGCAG
Source organism: Pseudamia nigra (assembly GCA_029823295.1). Taxonomy (NCBI): domain Eukaryota; kingdom Metazoa; phylum Chordata; class Actinopteri; order Kurtiformes; family Apogonidae; genus Pseudamia; species Pseudamia nigra. Next base: position 14,689 of record JAQQAE010002659.1, on the reverse strand, counting down.
CTGCAGCTTTCACTACAACCGCCCTGACTTCCCAAAGCCGTCGTGGAGCTGGTGTGGACAGATCTGCATGTGGACACTACACACACACGTCGGGGTAGATTTCACAGGGGACATGTTCTCCTTAATATTAGTGGGGGTATTTGCCCCCACTCCCCCCACCTGCTCATTTTCATTTGTTTTCTTGAGTGTTTTGCTCGTTTATGTTCTTATTTTTTTGTTCATTTTCACTTATATCCTTGATTGTTTCTGCTAACTTTGCTTATTTTTGCTCATTTTAGGTCATTTCCTTCATGATTTGTTAATCTTTTCTGCATTTTGTTGATTATTTTCTTGATAATTTTGTTTATTTTCTGGATTATTTTCTTCCTTTTGTGCTCAGTTTGGTTCATTTTGTTGCTTACTTTGCTCATTTTTTTTGTCATTTCCTTCAATATTTTGTTCACTTCGTTGATTATTTCTGCTACTTTTTCTTATTTTCTACATTATTTTGTTCATTCTCTGAATTATTTTCTTCACTTAATTCATTTTCTTGATCATGTTGTTCATTTTCATTATATTCTTTTTTATGTTCAGTTTGATTCATTTTGTCGGTTTTTTTTATTGTTGTCATTCATCTTTGCTCACTTTTCTGTTGCTCATTTCATTTCCTTCATTATTTTGTTCATTTTTGTTGATTATTGTGTATGTAATTATGTATATGTTCTGTTTTTATTCAATTTGCATCATTTACTTAATTATTTTCTTACTTTTTGTTCGGTTTGCTCATCCTGTTGCTATATTTTTGTACAATTGTGTTTTTGTTCAGTTTAATTCACTTTGTTGATTATTTTATTAATTTTTGTTCACATGGTTGCTTATTTTTCTCAATTTTCTTTGGGGTTTTTTGCTTATTTTGCATGTTTTTGTTAATTTCCTTTGATTGTTTTGCCCATTCTGTTTCTTTGTCCATTGTCATTACTTTCTTGATTGACATTTTGTTGCTTATTTTTGTTTATTTTCTTGATTATATAGTTCACTTTGGTTCATTTTGTTGATCATTTTTGTTTAGTTTCACCAATTTTGATTGTTTTTGTTCATTTTTGCTCACTCACTTACAGTATGTTGCTTCATTATTTTGTTCATTATTTGTCCCCTTTTATTTAATTTGTATAATTTTCTTGATTATTTTCTTGCTTTTGTTCAGTTTGCTCAATTTTGTTTGAATCTTTCTGCTAATTTTTGCTTGTTTTTTGCATATTTTGCTTATCTTTGTTGATTTCCATTGGTTATTTTGTTTTTCATTATTTTCTTCATATTTTTTTCATTTTCATTCCTTAGTAGATTTTATTGCCCATTTTTCTCTCTTCTTGTAGTAATTATTGATGTTTTTCGTTTATTTTATTGACTGTATTATTAATTTTTTGGTCCATTTTAAATATCTGACTGGCTTTGATCAACTATTTTCTATTTTACAGGTTTCGTCCTTTTTGTTGAACTTTCTTCCTTCATTTTTCATTTTTAGTCATTTTCTGGATTCTTTTTGTTAATTTTGTTGATTTAGAGCTGTGGTGTGAAAGTATTGGCAAAGTGTTTTTCATCAGCACTTGTAAGGATAACAACAATTTACACGTCACGTCTTAGCTGAGGGATTTGTGTTCAAACATTTTCATTCAAAATCAACTGATCAAACTAAAAATAAGTTTAACTTTCATTCTTAAATATTATTTGCTTTAAAAGAAATAAAAATGTGATCATGTACAGTAAAAAGTAGGCATTTTCTTAGTTCATAATGATTTTTTTTTTCAAAGTTTAGTTACATTTTTGCACATTTTACAGCTTATTTGCCACATTTTTGTGATCATGTGTGGTCCCTTGATAAAATTATGCAGAAAAGGCCCAAACTGAAGCATTAACTATTCATTACACACTGAAAACTAAGTGTTCCAGAGGGATCCAGAGACGCCAGACTAAAAATGCTCCTAATGTTCAACTGAAGCCTACTCACCCTACTCATGCAGACACACGGACAGAGAGACAAACAGGCACGGAGACGGAAGGAGATGCTGCAGCTGTTACATCTTCAGATTACCTCCCCAAAAAAGAACCTGGGTATAAACAGTGCCCCTCATAATCGTGATTTATCCTCTTATAAATATTCGCAAGCAATGCGTTTACAATTTTGCCGATTTCTCACACCTCCTTCTGCATCTGCAAACATCTGCCTCAGACAATAGTGATGCTTCAGAGGATTAAGATGATGACGTTACACTTTACATTTATATAAAGAGCAAAGTAAGAGGCTAATGTACACCTGGCGGAAAATCCATTCATTAAAAAAAGCTGACAACACTACATTTAGACCTGAAGACTAATGAGTTTTTTCAACTATTAAATTAATCTGTTGGTATAATTTAATACATTCCTAGTTTTGTTCCTGTATAATAATAATAAAAAGTTCAGGATTGTGGACCTAACTAAATAACTAAGGACACTATGTTGGGTTTTTGGAACCACGAATTGACATTTTTCAACATTTTTCTTAAAAAACATCGAATGAATTCCTTTGAGCTACTCTCAGCATGGAAATGTCCTCAAAGCCTTAGTTATTCACACACAGTCAATGTATCGAACTCACTTGTTATGTTTCTTGGCGTTTGCAGACAAGAAGCCGAGTTTAGATTCAACTTTATTGTCACAGGTACAAGGTAACAAAAAGCAGATTGCATCTGACCGGCTGTGCATAAGTAGTAACTGAATAAATAATGCAGTCTACAGGCGAACGCTATATCAGTGTTTGCATATGAATGTTCACTGTCTGTTGCAGGTATATACAGGCTATGACTATTTACCATAATCTACAGTATGTACAGTGATTCAGCTAAAATTCAGGAGGATTATGCTCTGTATATACAGTAGTGCAGTTGGAAAGACTCACAATGTGTATAGAATATGCAATAATAATTACAATGTTTTGTCACTTCCACCTAGAAGGTTATGTTTTCATCTACCATACATACTGCAGCTCAAAGAGTCTGATGACATTTTCAGGATAGGTCCAAAATGGCACATGGGGTTAATCAAGTAATGTTTTAAGGGATTCCTCACCAAGGCCATTATTAGTAGGTGACAGGGCCATTTTCAGTATTTTTATTTGTAACACCTCAAATAATAATCTGGTAAATTAGCCAAAAATAGACTATATCATCGTAATAGATCTATAAAAACGCATACCTTTGATGTGTTCAAATGTTGACACTGAAGTGACCAATGAACTTGTAAACAATTCTATATCAACAGTACTTTGAAAGTCTTAGGCCACCTTGGATTTGTTGACTTATCTTTATGACCATACACATGCACAAAAATGAATCAACATAATGCTTAAACTGCTATGAGGGCAGTACTTGCAAATATCCACCTTTAGTTTGTTGATTTGTAGCACTGTAAATAAGAAAGCAGAAAATGTGCACAGTGTAAAACACATATAAACCAGAAGTAGACGTCTTCAACAGGCAAAACTCCATGTATAGTGTGACGTCCAAAGAGTAAGTGGCAAAGAGTAAGCCAAACAATAAGAACCATTTGACATGTGCAGCTGAATGAAACCTGGTTTAAGTGAGCTAGATCTCGTATTTTCTGACCCAAACAGTTCATATGGGTGTGACACTTTCTTCTCGGCATGTCACTGCGTAGGAGCTGAAATGCTTGTCTCGATGTTCCCTGTGTGTTCTGGTTCTGTCATGCACGTGTATGGTCATTATAGTCCGCTAAATCAGCAAACCCAAGGCAGTACTGTACTGTATTGTATTAATGTACACATTGTAGATCCCCATGTATCATTCTGCATGTAGACAATTCTTCATGCATTCTGCTATAGTGTATCCTTCTGATCATGTTTGAAACACAAAAACATTTTACAGTAGGTGCTAGGTGTCATTTAGCACTTCAAATAGAACTACTAAATTGATTTTGCTGATTTTGCTGAGTTTGCATCATATTTACTGTCACCAGATGTGAAAAATACCTTTACTTTTGCTTTTCCATTATTATTTGCTGTGTGTCTAAGTTTGACACATATACCACCAGCAGCAGCAGCAGCGTATCTGTAAATGATACCAAAATGCAGACTCTCATTGTATACCAGGTCTACTGTAGTACAAACATTTACCCTCCGGTGTTGTGGACAGACTTTAGAGATGTACTCACTCAGTGGAAAGTAGCTACTAGGTATCATTTGGCATCATAAATCGAATAAACTGAGCTACCACTAACACAAAGCATCAAACACTGAACATAAGATACACACTCACTGATTCCTTGATAGATCCAGTGCTATATTATTGTTTCAGACTTCAAATTTGAATTTTCAACATTTTATTGTTGGCCATTTTCGCCTGTATTTGTCAGAGCCAGCGCAGACAGGAGGAGAGTAAGGTGGAGTAAAGGGCCATGGGCTGCCGCCTGGGCCGCATGGGCCCCCACGACCAGGTGAGCCACCAAAGCACCCAGACCAGGGGTCCGCAACCATTATAATCTGAAGAGCCACTTTGGACAGAAAGCAAAAATATTTGAACCCTTTCCATACCACATGATACATGACATGTTTTAGCTGACAACATCATGTTAACATTAATTTACTTTATTAAATACTTCATTTTGCTGATTTATTTTTCTATTTTTGTTCATTCCTTTGATTATTTTATTTGTTTTGCTCAGTTTATTTATTGCTTTATGGATTTATCAGATTATTTCGTTAATTATTTGTTCATTTTTTAATTGTTTTAGGTTTTTTTTCATCTTTCTGCATTATTTCATTCATTATTTTTGTTTATTGTTGTTCATTGTCTTGTTTGAATTTATTTACTTAACCACTTGGCTCATTTTGATGATTATTTTGTTCATTTTCTTAATTTTTTTATCCATTTTCAGAAATAGTCAAGTAAAATATTAAACATTAAATATACTAAGCAACAAAATGAGCAGAAATGTTAATATAATCGCTATCTCACAATGGTGAAGAATCCTTTAAAAATCTTCTGAATCCAAATGATGATCTATCCTGAAAATTTAATCCAAATCCTTTCATAACACAAACCAACAGATAAATAAATAATGGCAACAAAAAATAACCTTCTTGGTGAAAATAATTAACCTCTTTTAGGCTTCTTTTTAAAAGATTTTATTATTAATTTGCTTGGTGTTGGAGTGTGCGTAAACATGACATATACAGGCTTATAGCAGTTTCTCCTTTTTAATTTGGTGTGCAATATCATATTATTTTTACGTGATTAGTGCAGTGTTGTTGTTTTTTTTTTAATGATTTTTGTTGCAGAGCTATACCCCCTTTATGTTAAGAGGTTAACAAAAAAACATAAAATAAACAACAATGTGAGCACAAATTATCAAAATAATGAAATAAGTGAATAAAAATGAACAAAATAAGTAAAGAAACTGAGTGTCTTCTACTTTTTTATGAGATACTCTTACTTTTACTCAGGTACTTAAGTTTAGGAGTACTATATTTCTACTTCAGTCACTCAAATGAGAAAGTAACTTTTACTTGAGTACTGTTTCTGTGCACTCTTACACACCACTGGTCGCTTCCCATCAGGTAAACCACCTCTACCGTTTCTGTGTAGTGATCAGCACTATTTTAGCTACTGTAAAAGATTCGTAGCTGTCTTGTAACACCCGACATCCTCATCCTAGTCCCACCTACCTCACCCGTCACCTCGGAGTCAGCGCGCTCGCCACCTAACTCCTGGTTGTAATGAGTGTAAAGCTGCAGTCGCATATTAGTCATGCAACAGGTCGGAGTGGAATGTGAATGACAGCTCACTGAGAAGTAAATCTCTGCGGCTGCTGCTGTGATTTACATGCGGGTGTCTGTAAAAGAAAAGGTGATTCCAGCTCTGCGGAAGCTTAGACAGCAATCCCACCGCTCTGATAGACACACAACGAATTTACAATTCTCTCACATCTAATCTCGCCGTTTCCCTGAGCTATGTACTCTCTTGCAGAACCGAGTCTGTTATCAATTCAGGGGGAAAAATACACGACTCGATATTGCTTTCAAGAAAAGAAAAGTTAATAATTGTTACACAAATTTAGCAGAGAACGGCTGGAGTTTAGAGGCAGCAGCTGGAAGACAAAGCCTGATTTCAACAAGAGGCTGAAGAAAACCTACACCTGAGGATCTGGACAAATGGAAAATTAAATTTGAACTTGACAGGTCTTCATTTTCATATCATCAAGTCACATTTATGAGACTTAAAGCTACTACTGCACTTAATGTTTGTTGTTTTTACTTTGGACTGAACTGATCTGTGGAAAGGATGGATTTGTTCATTTTGTGGAAGATGTTTGGGGGGATTATTTTGTCCCAGTTTCTTGTTCATTGTTCATTATTTTTGTTCACTTTCTTGATTATATTTTTGTATTTTGATCTTTTTTTGGTGAATTTATGGATTATCTTTGGTCACTTCTGTTGCTTTTCTTGATATCTTTGAGTACTATTGTTGACATTTTTTTCATTTTTTGACTAATTTGTCCCATTTTCTTAATTTTGTTGGTTATTTTATTCATTTTGTTCCCTTTCTTGATTATTTTACTCAATGTGTTCAGTTTTTTGGTGAATTTGGTGTTTTCTGTTGCTTTTCTTGATTCTTGTATTCATTCTTTCTTAAGGTTTGTCAATTTATTGCTTTTTTAGTTCATTTGTGTTTTTATATAAAGTTTAATCCCCGTTTTTACACAGTTCGTTTTATGATCCTTCACATATAGAAGCAAAACTCTGTCTTAAATTTAGTTTAAAATAATCTTTAAAAAGGTCATAAAAAGCATTAAATTTAACCATCAGATACCAGTAGACACCGTGATTTCGAATGTGCAGGATAGGTCAACAGCAGGGACATTTTTAGATCCTTTTACGTGTGGCTCTAGCCCCCTTTATTTTATTTCAACCCCACAAAAAATATAAGGCATTATTTTCACAAATGTGAAAGATTCCAGCCTGCAATTGCAGGGTTTTCATGGTGCTGTAGCTGAATGAAAAAAGCAAAAACATGTTTGTCTCCTACACTCGCTTCATGATGTATGTCTGTGTCACTGAGTGTTTAGTGGGACTATGTTTTCATCTAAATCTGCAAGTTGAGTCCTGGAAGAAGTAGGATCATCTGTGATTTTAGGAGTGTAAACCCCAACAGGACACATCTGAACTGAGGATTACCAATCTAATCCCTCCACAAAATGAATGGAAATTCACAGAATACTCAAGAAACATAACATAAACATAAACATAAGGGAAACGTACAAAACTGATGAAAACTACTAAAATGAGCATCAAAATTAACAAATTGCTCAAAAACAAAAAAAAAACAAAAAAATAATCCTCAAAAACAAACTAAAATAAATAATAGCCAAGTCCAAGAACACACAGAACAAAAATGAACATAAGTGCAGATTTTTTTGCAGAAATTTAACAAAAATGAATAATATAAGCAAAATGAACAAAGCGACAAAATAATCAAGAAAATGAGTGAATGTAAAGCCTCAAATGCTTAGGAAAACTGTGTATTAAGTTTTTTCATTAGTCTCAATGTGCAATATTTTTATTTTGTGGCACACAATTATCTTGTTTGCATAAGATATCTCACATTGTGAGACTTCAGGGGATCAGTCTGATTTAAACCTATACTAATACACTGAACATGACTGATAACTCATTACAAGGGTTGTTGCCAACAAACAAATAAGTAGTGTATGTAGGATCAGCACCCTGAAGGTGCGATCCTGGAATCGCCCCTGGTCAACAGCACAGTGAGAAGATGCTAGCAGAGATATTTAAAGAACTAAATGTACATGTTTGACAAACATATTGACAATGAAGCTCATCTGAGCATCTTGATCTCACAAGGTGGATCACTCTATGTGACATGACGGATGGCAGCTCGCAGACAAGTGAGGACAGTCGTTAGGAGTCATGTGTAGGGTGCAGCGGCACAGTGCCTCCTGCTATCACTCCAGACCAAACCAGAGCCTGAATTGGAGAGCTTCCCCTTCACCCAGGATCAACTGGGGAGTATTAATGGATTCAGAATGGATCAACTGATGGCTATCATATTTCGCTGTTTTGACTCAGTGTGCAGTGACAACCTAACACACATCTGCATGTGCACTGTGGTGCATTGCAGATGTTTACACCCATGTCTTGGTTTGTGTCCTACTGTCAGAAACAGGTACAGTCAATTTAACTTCATCAAACATCATTATGGTGAAACATTAGATTTAGATGAAAAGCATAGAACGTCTTGTGTTCAGTGGGAGACGAGTCAACAGGACGTCACACTACAAGATAGTTTCAACGTCAGCATTCCTTTCTTTGCACACTTTCATTCTAGGTTAAATCAAAGGTGTAGAGAGATAATTAATAAACACAACCTGCGCTCCAGCAACAGAGTAACTGGTAAACAAATATGCAAACTTTCAGGAAACGACCTTCAGACAGGTTTGTCCCACAACAACAAACACTCTGCCTTCACGTGCTTATTATTCCTCATTTCTCAGGTTCTCAGTGTGAATACATGTCCACACCTTCCCCGCCTCTGGCACAGTCAAGCAACACTCTATGTCATTTATATAGCACTAATATCAATTAACACAAAATCACACTCTGCTTCCTCTTGTGTTACAACAGAGGAGACTTTACATACGCCTTAGCCAAAAGAAAACTCAACAAGATAAATGGCGTTTACACTACTTCTGGTTTTTGGTTTAAAATTAGCTGCTATTAGCAGGAAGCAAAAATACATAAAAGATAAAGTTTTACAGAAATAAGCCTAGGTTATTAATATCTATTCTCCCAGTTAAATCGGATCATTTAGAATTTTGGTATTAGTAAAAGCATTATTTCTCTATGTATTCTTTTGTAATGTGTACAAATTTAACACTTTACATAAATGCACATAAATGTGTTACCGGTACATTAAATTACACGTACCACTAAATGTTTCACTCACAGTAATTAAATGAATTAAACTGTTACGATACTGATCAAGTACATAATGACTTGTTTTGGGTCATGTAACCTTATTACACTTTTTGTAACAACTAGAAATCAGCGGGCGTCAAACCTTTTAAAAATTCAATCAAAAAGCTCATTTAATTTTGCAAAAACATCTGGTGTCAAAATCAAACAAACCAATGTTTCTGGACACTTCCCAATATCTTCAATTCACATAAGCATTTATAAAAACAGTCTTTTGATAAGTCACTCGCAATCTATTTTAAAAGGCCCAGTTTTTACAGAATGAACTCATGCAGAACAAACAACAAACAAATTTCAAACACAGCACCATAATCAGGCGTAATTATCTGTGTCTAAAAATAGTGATAATTTAATTTTTTATCTCACTGTGTCCATTAGTGTACGGGAAACATTAGAAAACACAAATGAACAGCGTAAACAAAAGCAGCTTCATTCACAACTAAAGCCTGAAGAGAAGGATTAAAGATCCATTCAGTAGCAAGGAAACTAATCGAAACAAAGACTAAGGCACGGGAAGGATTACTGAGATGATTTTAATGCCATGTTTAATATATAAGACAAAAATAAGTGATGTGTAAATTTAAATTGAAAATCCTAATTAGCACAGGAAATTCCCAGTTTGTCAAACAAAGAGGGATGAAATAAGAGCATAAATATAATTTTGCATTATTACACTTTAATTAAATTGCACAATCCATTGTATTAAAATAGGATCCAGAACGTGCACTAACTGATCCATCGTTCAATAAAATCGTCACTACTGTTGCATTGGAACAAATTAGATCTAACAGTGCTCCTGCACGTGACTTCGCCAGGTCACGCGCTGCCTCCTCTACGTGTTGTTTCAAAATGAACACCTGGACGTGCCCTGCGCACGCTGCGCTCACAGACTTCGCTTTTACAGGCCTGATGTGGACACGCACACGGGTCCTCAGCCTTACACTACGCCGACTGGAACACAGGCAGGCACACGTATGGACATTTGCTCCATCTGATTGCGTCTGAAGCCGTGCAGCAGGGCCATCATGGCTGCCATTATGAGGCTCTCCAACATTGCCATGGCCTACGTGCACAACTGTGGGGAGTGGCGCAGAGCCTTGTGCACCACGTTGCGCCCTGCAGCTGCCTAAACACCTTTACATCGAGCGACAGAGCGAGGAAACAACACCGTCACTCGAGGATTTGTCCACTTATCCACACACATGTATAGGTTTTGGCCACAGTGCTCTGAAGCAGAAAAGCGAGGGCTGTAATGCAGAAAACTAGAGCCTGCACTGAAGGGGGAGGACGTGCTCTTCCACAAGGGGCCTGAATATTTACCTTTTTGTCACGCAACGTTGCTTTTCCCTACATCCAAAAGCATTGTGATGTAAAGAAAGCAACAGCTAGGTTTCTAGTGCGCCACATATTAATGTTCCACAACAATGGCGTTGAGTGAGCACGGGAAACATGCTGCTTTTAATTATTATTCCAGATCATTTAAAAGCCCCTGTATTCCCGTGGTTGTAAAACAGCGCAGACAAACAGATCCAAGCAGAAAACATGGCAGAGGTGGAGTTTAGGGTCCATGTGTAGATTGAACACACAAACCCCCAACTCCCGCCGCTCACACACACACACTATTTGTGTCTCTCCCGTACATAAGCACACGCATGAAGTAAGCAGAGAGGAGAAGCACGGCTGATTGGTATGCAACTCATCGTGCATTGCAGTGTACGTAAATAATGAAACTTAACTTTAACGCCTACGTATTTGGAAAATGGCCTTATGGGGGGGGGATGCACATATGTTCAGGAGCAGCGTGGAATCCACTGTAATCAAGCCTCATATGAGGCAGTCAATTAAGATGCAATTATTCCATATGTGTGCGTTTACGTGTGTGTCCGTGTTGTACACTGGGCTAGGCCTCGCTGCAGATCACGCGATATGGCAGCAGCAGCCACCGTGGATGTTGGGGCTAAACGTGGTTTTGTGTCGCCGTGTGGATTCTGTTATTTGCCATGTAATTGCATTTCAGACGCTTGATAATCACACAAAAGCATTCTGGTGAAAACAGACACGCACGCCGTAGAAAACAGGGGAACGTCCTTGCTATATTTCTCAGCGGAAGCCTACAGGTCACACAGTCTGCCATGGGGCTCAGGCAGCCAGGCAGTATAGGCGTAGGACAAAATTTGTGCGTGCAAGCGGGTGAGTGTGTGTTTGTGTCAGATTGTAGGCCTACCTTAGTCTTTTGGGGACAGAGTAGTCTACCTCTATCACCTTTCCGTGTAATTCAACTTTACCTGTAGGGACGAAAATGGATAGTGTAACATTAGCTGTGTCATGAAAGTAACAATGCAAGCAGGGTAGGCCTACAGCAACACTTTGAATCACTTCACCAAGTAGGTGCGTCCCCATTCAAACAGCCCACCCATAAGACTACTTTGTGTGGACGCGCACGGCAGCGGATAAACCGGGCTTGTTTACATTAAATCGGCTACGGCGTGTTATTTTATGTAGAACAATTGAGGGAATCGGCGCCAAAATGAAGTATGATAAGCTTATATAGTATGGGGGGAAATGGGCAGCCATGCTTTCCACTCCCACAACCCTCACGGTGCAATGTGGGGTATTTTTTCTGAATGCAACATCAAAGAAGAGATGGTTTGAAAGAAGAATGACTTGTACTCTTTCTATGTAGGTAGGTGTTTCTTCATTTTCCGTGTTGACCAAAGCCGGGTTGAATTTGAAGCGCTCTGGCGAGCTGGAACACGGCTTTTCGTTACTATTATGAGTGGCCTGCCTGGCGCAGCACGGAATTAGCGTCTCACCTCGTCCCCCCTCAGCTACCTGTTTATTAGCTCTTTCCTCCGGACCCCCATGACCCACCTCCAAGACACCTCGTAAAAACATAGCCAGGCATCCCAGGAACATGGATCTGCCAAGTTTTCCGCGCTCGCTTCGCTGTGCTCTCTTCAATAAAATCAAGATAAAAAATAAGTGAAAAATAATTATGCCTACCCGGACCATCAGACCATCCCATACATTCCAGCGGGTGACTGCAAAGTAGCGCCCACACTATCGGAATCTCCAAAAATATTGTTATTGTGTGCGCAAAATGCGTTGCGACGGCTCGTGTTTTCTTTAGGTAAACGGGCACTAAAGCCCCGAGTGTGTCCTGTGATCGATCATTTATCCCGTTTTTGTTGGAGCGTGCATGACTGAGCGTTCATCTAAACTCTTGATGGCACACGGATGTGATCGCAAAACACTGTCCCGAGCACAAAAACACACACACATCAGCAAAAAAGATCCATATTTCACATTTCGGATCCTGCGAGCGATTGTGTGTTTTAAGCTCATCTTGCAGTTTGACTCGTGAAATTTTCCTGTCACCGCAGCATCACCCGTGTACTACTTATCAAATCCACACTTACCAGAAAGAGTCTCTATAGCCTTTATGGCCGAGTTCTGGTCGGGGAAGTCCACAAAAGCATAGCCGGATTTCAGCAAGATCTGCCCGGACACTGGCAGCTTCCTCTCCTCAAAGAGCAGCTTTAAGTCCTCGACAGTGACCGAAGGACTTAAATTCCCAACATATAGTTTGTTCATGATCTGAAAGGAAAAATCTCGAAGGGGTATCAGATCTTAGAGAGAGTGTGTGAGAAAGAAGTGGGGCGATATTCAGAGAAGTAGAAAAATAAAAATAAAAAAATAAAATAAAATAGAAAAAAATCTGCAGCTATTGCCCCCCAGGAACGCTGTGCATGCAGAGGCGGCCCCCCAGCACCAACTCTGGCCCTGGTCAAACTCTTTTAACAGGGACTGGGGGGGGGGAGAAAAAGTGTCGTTACGACGCTACTCTGGAGCCAACAAGCACCGCCTCTAAATAAAATCTCCCTTAAAATCACAAGAAAAATGTTTGGAGGTAACGTGGGCTCATTCTGGAAAGTGCATGAAGTGGCTGAATGATCAGCGGGGACATACAGCAAAGGGATGGGCTTAAAAACAAAAATCATCAAATCATAATAAGGGCCGGGCCGTGGGCTCCTCCGGGCTGGTGGAGTGCAAAAAAAAGAGCTGCTGTGTGGAAAATCAAGTCCCTGTCACAGTAGTTGTCGAAGCAAACAGTGTCACTGATCCCCGCAGTTTGACTTTAATTTATGTATGAGCGAAACAGAAATATAGATTATTAGAGCAGGGGGTGCGGACCTGCGGATGGGGCTCTATGGTTTGATCTAATGGAAAGTAATGCAAATGTAGACGTTTATTTCGTAGAATTGACGAATTCTGTTCGTCCGTGCTGCTAATTAAAATAATGCATGTCAAATTGGTTTTTTGATTTTATGCATGCTGATTTTTACTCCTGGGTGAAATGCTTTTAAACTGATTGTAAAAGGAAAACGTCTGGAAAAGATGAAAGTAACGTAAAAGATTAAAAAAAGGTGTATAAGACGCAATAAAACAATGTAAAAGGCACAAGACAAAAACGAGCCACTTAAATTTAAAAATGATGAAAATGATACTCAAAGATTTGAAAAAATGAATCCAAAAGAGGCATAAATATACTCAAAAAAAACGTGGTAAAGGATACAAACGTTAAATCGTGTAAAGATGTAAAAAGACGAAACCACTGTCAAAGATGTTAAAAGATGAAAATGTACAAAAACAAACAGGCTTAAACTACAATTTGGTATAAGTCAAAAATGTAAAAGACAGAAACTGTATGGGTGTAAAAAGGAAAATGTAAAAGATGAAATAATAAATGATGCAACACGATATTGTAAAAAAATTAACTTACCACAAGACCAGAAAAAAATGATAAAAGACAAAAACATCAATTTTGACTAAAAAATATAATAGATGCAAAAAGGCAGCAATGTAAAAGTTGCAACAATGTGGAAAAGTGGTGACAAAAATGCAAGACTTTAAATCTTTATGAAACATGAGAAAACATGAAAATATAAAAGATGCATCAGGACAAACATGGCGTTAAATACAAAAATGTTGCAATAGACTTAACGGAATGCAAACTCCTTAAACATCAAAAATTACAAGAAAATAACCACACGTATAATCTCTGATTTTGTATTCCAGTGTTTACTCTGCACATTTTATTTATTGTGATTTACACAATGACTTTGACATGAAATCAATACAAATAAAATGAGTGCAGTCAACATGATGAAAACAGTCAAACACTATGGCTTAGCTGACAGTGTGAACAATACAATCCCAAAAGACAAAAGAACAAAGTACCCCACAATCAATGTAACTAGAATATTTGCAATCTCTGAAGAGATTGAGTGGGATTAATGATTGAATTTGCTGAAAACTGCTGAAGTGCTGAACTCATGTTAAAGTAATCTTGTAATGCTGAAGAATAAGTTGAAAAAGTCCAAAGTTTAAAAGTTGTTTAAACATAAGAATGAGTTGAAGTAATTTAAAGTTTTAAAAGTTGTTTAATCAAAATGAGCTGAAGTAGTTTAAAGTTGAAAAAGTTCCTTGAGCTGAAGAATGAACTGAAGAAGTTAAAAGTTGAAAATATTTCTACAGTAAGCTTCAGTATGGTAAAGTTGAAAATCTGAAACATGAATATCATCGAAATGAATGAATGAATGAATCAATCTTTATTTGTATAGCGCCAATCATAATCGCCGATTATCTGTAGGCGCTTCACAA
>JAQQAE010002658.1:0-21780 GCA_029823295.1 Pseudamia nigra | reverse complement strand
CCCACACACACACACATATTTACATTACATAGCAACTATTACCATGATCAATTTGATTTAAACTTAAAGATCACTTTAACACCAAGTTTAGACCAAATTTATGTTGGATAATTTACTGGAGGGTCACTGTATTATATTTTTGCTCCTTCTATCATATGGTGTGTTTGTATATTCATATGGTGTTGCACAGGTTTATCAGTGTAATGAACCATCCATAGAAAATGCTGCATATGTGTATGAATGCAAACTAAAGAGAGAATACCTCAGGTCAAGTTGAGGGCTCACTGCACCCATGGTGTCTGTTCTCGGGGGTGAGTTTGCGTGGCTCTGTGGTTGGAAAGTTGGCCGGTCCAGCTGGAACACCTACCTGTTGCAGGCTTATTTCCTCGGCTGTGAGCTGTGTCACACGCCTGTACTGCTTTTCAATGGCTTGCAGTGTTAGATCTGTGTGATTGTAACATCCCAGCTCTTTTGCATATGGGGATTCCATGGAAGCGAAGGCTCATTTTAAAGCAAAGTGGAAAATGGCTCGGGCTCCCTGGATGTATAGTCAAATTAGGTTTTTTTTATCCCCAAGCTTCACGGGAGAATTCTAAAAATGTTGTTCCTTGCTGTAATGAAAAGAGCCACGAAGATAACAGATGCTCCCAGTTATCCCATTCTACTGTCCTAACATTCTTAATTTTACATCTCATTTCAAAGCAAGTGCATTTTTGCTGCTATCATTACCACTGGTCAATCGACTAATATTAATGTCTCCAGTAAATGATGCTAAAACCACCTCACACCTTTCCACTAGTGCTGTTAGCTAAATACGTCTGTCCAGTTCATGACATTGTACGCACTAACAGCTTTTATTCACACTGGTATGTATTTTTGACAGTAAAAAGCATCTGCTTTAAGTTATGTTAGTGCAACACCTATTTTTACATGACGAAATGTTCTTTCCTAAACACTGTTATGCATATATGTGATGCTTTTTGTAGCAGATGAAAATGTAAATAAGTTTCTTGTTTCACTTTTCATCATGACATCACAATGGTGCATGTAGTGTTTTTAGTTTCCTATTTCAGCACTTCTGTTCCACATTTTGCATTTGCTGTGACTGAATATCATTAAGCTTCATCTGGCTGTATATGAGAGTTATTTTTTCCACGTTAGGAGCAATAGAATCATGTGTTTAAGACACAAGGCTAACCCTTCTGTCTTAAACGCATTACCAAAAATCTTTAGAGGTCAAAAGGAGCATTTTAAAATTCTGCTTCTCTTATTGATGAGTGCATACCAGCTTTCCACAGAGCCTAAAAGCATGGCTATCCATGTGAATTTGTTTTTCAGTCTAATCCAAATCTCCAGGTGGAGTGAACTGCACTAAATCTTTGCAGTCAGACTGCAGTAGAACAATACCAGCCTGTTGAGGTCATACATACAATAAAAATGTGCAAAGCGGTCGGCAGATCATACTATTAACATGCATGGAGAAGATGTCACAGTGAAATGCAAGTAACCAACTACAATGAACTGTAATGAAATGGAGAAATTCTCTAGTGAAATAAATCTCCTGCCTTTCTTCAGCAGCAGGGAGAAACAAAGAATGGAGACTCAAGTCATCATGCATATTAGATCACTTTGTGCCGGTTAGGCAATTGAATTGATTATACAAATTCTACTTAATTAATGTAAGTTTGAATAAATTAAGAAAATATTAAATACTTTTCCTTTATCATCAAGGGATGTGAGAATTTTTCCCCGAGAATTCAATATACTGTGTTCAACTACAGCTGTCAGTTCTTTCTTAATCATTATATTTCGACTCTCCTGACATTTGGAATAAAAATAAACACATTCATGGAAGCGGAGTGGAAAAACCCAGCTGTTTTGGCAGGATATCTCTAAGACATAAAGGACAAAAAATATGCAGTGTATTTGGAAGTACAAATCTTGGCATTTCAATGGTGTTCTGATGGATTCAAGTAGGTGGTTTTGGAAGAATGCTCTCCTACTTGGCATGATACACAATGTGTGGAACAAGACTCATCTGCCAATTGTTAAAAATGTTATTTCATAAGTCAAATAAGATGGGTAAATCAAGGTCAAGAGCAATATTCCAGTCGACGGATACTTAACAACTGTTCAAATCCAATGGACTCTTTGACAAACTGAGTGTTTCTGTGCATTGTTTTTGCTGTTTTGTTTGCGGACCCAACTGCTTTGACAGCTAAGACAGGGAAGCAAACAAAGCAGATGCAGGACAATTTGATCAATGATCTCCCAGAGTTCATTGAGAGGGCACAAAGGGGTTTACCAAGGCTGGCTTAACCACCAAAGGAACAAAAACCTCCATTACCTACTCCTGCCTAGCCCACTGATGAGACACCAAATTAGGGTCAATGAAACCACCAACTAAAGATTGATCATCAGAACATCAAAGTCCCTCATGTAAATCCAGCCTTTTTCAGACATCTGGGGTATTGATACAAACCCATCCCAGAGGAGAGTTGCTGGTTAGAAACCAATATTCCTCCTGGGGGGTACTCTGACCCACCCTCTACAAAGACCCACAAAGTCTGAAAAGTATCTCCTAGTGAAAGGTGAAAAGTTTATCCACACCATCCTCTGCAGACCTGCCAGGTGGGTCTCTTACGCAACTGTCCAAAGTTCAGAAGGGGTTCACCATCTCAAAGTTACACTGAAGGACATCTGAACATGTTTCTTTAGATTAAGATGCTTTACTTCAGAAAAATCAGTCAAGAACAAGAAATTAGACCAGTGTTTCCAATTGGGGTTAGAGTGGTCAATGGAAATATAATAAACAATTACACCATCACCAAGTTCCTTTCACTCAACATGCCACAGGCCCTGCAGCCCCTCCCCCTGTCCTGTCACTCTGAAGAGTATTTTGGTTCAAGTTCCACTGCAGCATCCGGCTGTGTTGCGGTCTGGGTTTCACCTCCCACTTCCTTTTTTTGGCCCTGACGTGTTTCCGCCCCTGAATTAGAATCACCTCTTTCCATACTGAGCTGTGAAATCAGCCAATCTTCCTTTTCTTGTCAGCAGTATTTGGAAACTAATAAGAAATCCCCAGTGAGGTCAAAATATATCTCCCATATCCTGAGTTCTAGACCATGTGACCAGGTTACAGGGCAACATCAAAACCAGGCCATTTGAGCAACACAAAGAGAAACTCTCTTTCTAATTCAGCGATAAGACAGAGGCAAAGAAAGCTGACCTTCCCCAAACTTTGAGGGATCTTTTTGGCTATAAACAGGAAAAGTGAGGAACCAGTTTACATAGTTGTACTGAATAATTTGACAGGATCATCTTTCAGTCTTTGTAGTTTTGGGTAAGAAACTGCAGCTGGGCCACAGGACTCCCCAGTTTAAACCTTTTGATGAAGTCCTGGAGATCCCATTTACCTGTGAGACACAAAAACACACGTATTAACATTAAATGACATTTGGAACAGAAATATACCTAAATGTAGGGCTATTTTCAGGCTGTTACAATAAAAATAAGTTCTACTCCAGGTAAAAGGGTGAAATCTCATATGTTTAACACAGCATATTAAAAAGCTAACAATATCATGCATAAATTTAGCAATCTCTCGTGGATTACTAAAGCAGTTCTCATGACCGCTCGGCCCATGTTTAAAGGATATGAGGCCTAACTGAGCAGCACATGGCTCTGAGATGTGAGTCACTGAGAACAGCACTGCTGAAAATAAAACATGTTGCTGTAATGATGGAGGTGGGAACGCTAGGACGTATTGGCAAGAAGATATGATTCAATCGCCTGGACTGTTTTTTTTTCTTCCCTCCCCTTTTAAACAAACACCAGACGGCCATCCGGCTGGTATGACAATATCACTTCTTCGTTTTTGACAACCGCTGATTCCCTGCAGCTTCCCATCTCTGTACACATAAAGACAAATTCATAGCTAGAAGGCAACTTTGGGAGCACATACCTCGGCCAAGGCCCTACACTCCTGTAATTGAAATGTACACCAAACGTACACCACACAGCTCAAAATTGAACTGGTCCTTGGCCCATGCCCGACACTTCCACCAAGTTTTGTGTAAATTTGTGCTGTAATAATGCTGACAGGCAGACAAACAATGAGAAATTAAGCTCTTTTGCAGAGATAGTAATTATTTGTCTGAGATAACAAAACATGAGCTTTAAACTTGCAAATTTAAACAGAGCAAACTAGCCTGTTTATGTGTGTTTTCAAATGTAGTGCATTGTTATAGGACAATGCCTTCTTTGGCAATCCAGGGATTGGCTGACATTGTGGTATTTTCTTATGTAAAACAATTACATTAACAGCTGCTCAAGGACAGCATAGGAAAGTTAATCTTTTGAAAACAAAGCCAACTATGAAAAGCTTCAAATCTGCAGAGAGAATGGTCTCACAGTTAGGGGTCGAGTCTGACTGTGCCTGGATAGAAACATTACTGCTTTTGACCGTTCACTCCTGCTTTACAGGCCTTTGCTGCGGCTGTTTTCACAATCAGGGAACCACATTCTATATCCTCCGGCACCATAAAGATGATCTGGGAGAAGGAATACACTTTGCTGGTGCCACGCACATCAAGTGCATTCACCTCCCATCGATGTGAAAGCAAATCAGAGGCACTCATTTGCATTTAAGTATAAGTGGCTTATACTATGACTTGCAGCCTGTGTTTCAGAATAACACTGTTTAAAAATCTTAAGGCAGCGTTTCTCTCTCGTGTATCTCACCATTTCAGTTTATTTACAGAGCTTGGAAGTTGTAAATGTTAATGACTATAATACATAACTATTTTGGAGGCTTAAGCACCATTTTAGATCCTCCCTACCGTACATGTTTAGCTGATCAGAATGACACTACAGTGTGTCTGCACTGAGGTCGGGTCAAGTTCTGAGCTCAGGTGGAGAAGTTGATGAATGAAAACTGAAAAATGAGCAGATGAGTACCTGAATCTTTCTAGACCCTTGTTGTGGATGGGGCCAGCCTGCAGAGTGCTCCAATAATCAAGTGGGGGCAACAGAGTCAAGTGACATGTCTGTATGATAGGGCACAACCCCAGTGACCTCTTTGGTTTTTGCTTCATTGGGAGATAATGCACCGCCTCTGCAGAGTCCCAGCATGTTCAGAAGCAGACCCCTCCCCTCAGAAGAAGTACTTTAAAATAAGCTGAAGAGTTGATCAAGACAAAAAACTTCACCCTGAATGGAAATACTGTTCATGAGCAGTGTTCAAAAAATTACTTTTGAAATGTAATAGGTCACAGGTTGAGACCTAGTCTGCTAAAATAATTCATTACTTATTAGTCCTTCCAGGAAGTTGAGATACTGTACTGTAATTTTAATATTTAATATCAGTTCAATTGCCAATTCATCATCCATCCTTCTGTTTTCCTGAATTTGTGTCACAAGCAAGCAGAAGATAACAGTTGAATTTACATTAACTGTTGAAATCATATCATTACTACTCATACAGGAATTGGCTTAGTACATTTTAATTACACAAAGTAATGTAATGCTAGTTCACAGTTGGTTGACGTAGAATTCAGATTTAACCCTTTTGCAATCATGAACACTTAAATGATTTGTCTGTAATTTAATCATTGATTTTTTGTTAACAACTGAAACTCATTAGAAATACATTTATTTTTTAATAAACTAGGTAACTCTCTCTTAGCAGATCTAGGATCTTGAGTAAACAGTCTGACTTTCTCCTTCCTTATTGGGGAGAGTCTGTCATAAAACTGGCAACATTTTCTCTAATGCAGAATGTCACACTGAAGATGATTTCATTGTAGAATAACGATCAAGCAGAGAGTCAAAATGAGGCACTGCTTGTAAGGCTTACCCACATAATCCTGTCTAAAGCTGTGCAATCATTGGGCGCAATCCAAAATGAGGCAAATTCACAGTATCTGGTGGTATCACACTGGCTGGTACCCCGCAAATGCCTAGACTTACAAGTGACCTTAAAATAGGCTGGTGTGTGTTTGTAGTGCAGAAACGTGTTTCCGCCTCTCCCATCTGCCTGCTCATGGAAAGGACAGATAGTGTGGGACCTGAGGGTGATGTTAAAGTCTTCCTGTTTACCCTTTTGTTTCCACCTTCTCTGTCTGGGTATGGCAGGGAGATCAGGACTGCTGTGAGGTGACACAGAACTGCTACATTTAGTGGTGTGGGCGGTGTCCCTGTTAAACCTCTTATAGATTCTCAGAAATACTCAAAACCGACGGATCCTGTTCAACGTCGAATATTAGGGGAAGTCATAGCAGAGCAATGGTTTTGCTTAGCTTTTCCACATCAGAATGGTATTAAGCAATCTATATTTATAGTGAAATTCTCTTCCAACTGTATTTGTGGACACAGTGATCAGAGTTCACCCACTGAATGGTGTGTCTGCTCATGGGGGCAGATGTTTGCTGTGGATGTTTTCAGCTGCCAGTAGCAGCTTTTTTCACTTTTGGAAAATGTGACAAAGCTTAAAGAATATGTCAAATATTGAAGAATGTTTGGAATGCATTCTTTAGTTGTCACACTCATAAAAAGTGGTTTATATTTCAAGAAACCAGTTTTCAAATACAACATATTGAACTGAAAATTGCACAAAACATCCAAACCAGAAAATGAGAATTTCTAAATTAAAAAAAAAATGACATTTCATTTTTACAAAAGTTGTCAGGGTCATATTTACTCTGTTGCATCACTTATTCTTTTCATAACACTCTGTAGATGTGAAGAGACCAATTGCTTTAATTGCTTGAAGAATATTTCCATATTCTTTGTTGATGTACAATTATACTTCTCATAATGCAGCAAACATTGTCAATAGATAACAAGTCAGGACTGCAGGCAGGCTAGGTTAGCACCCCAGTTCTTTACTACAGAGCCATGCAGGTGACTGGTGGTTTGACATTGTCTTAATGAAATTAACAAAGCCTTCCCTGAAAAAAGTATGTGACAGTATAAGTTGCTTCAAAACCTGAATATATGATTCAGCATTTGTGTTGCCTTCACAAATGTGCAGGTCACCCATTCTACGTGCACTAATGCACCCCCATAGCATCACAGATGCTGGATTTTGAACTGAGCACTACTAACAAGCGGGATGGTCCCTCTCCACTTTATGTCGGAGGACAGTGTCCATAATTTCCAAAACAATTCCAAATTTTGACACCGTCAAACCGCATGATTGTTTCTACTTTACCTCAGTCCATCTTAAATACCCTCAAGCAGGAGAAGTTAGTAGTGTGTCAGTATGGCTTATAAAGGGCTTCCCCTGTCCACGGTAAAGTTTCAAATTACGTTTATGGATGCAGTGACTAACTGTGGTCACAGACAATGGTTTTGGAAGTGTTCCTAAATCCATCCAGTGATGTGTGAGAGCAAAAATATCATGTTTTTCCTGAGTTGGTTTTCAGTCTTGTCCCTTTCTTTAAACACATTTCAGATATGAAATCCCCAAAACAAATTTTGTGCTGACAAACATTATTGTTAAACTGTTGCACTATTTGCCAGCACAGATGATAAAGATTACTCATTATGAGATGTTCCACCTGTAAAAGCTGTGACTAGTTTTTAAAGCATATGACAACTTTTTTGTTCGTTTCTTGCCACTAACTCAACTTTTTTTTTGGAATATGTTGCTGTCATCAAATTCAAAATGAGCATACAGTTATCAAAAAACAATGAAATGTCTTATTTTTCACGTGATATGTCATATTTGTGCTATTTTCAATCAATAATTAGAAAAATAATGAAAAATAAAAAATAATGAATTTTATAACAATGTTCAGTAATTCCCCTGTAAATTCACTAATATTTCAACACTATTGTGAGCAGTTATTTTACCAGTGATATTTTTGTGAAAGTATTATGAATAGTTGGGTGAGGGGAGATGATAAAATTCATAGAAACTTTTACATGACAAATGTCTGTTGAAGAAAAAAAAAATCCCAAAAAAGCAAAAAACAAATACAACAAGCAGCCAAAATCCAAATGTCAAAGTGTGCACCCGACTCCTGGCTGAAACTCATGCCTGCTGTAGCAACCAAATCCTGGCTCTCTTGACTCCACGCAGCTCTGATTAATGGTAGAGGCTGTGGGTGGGTGGTAGACATGGATCTGCCCATTACCACACTGCAACATTGCAAATGGCTTCAATTACTGTGGAGTGTGCTGAGCTGGCAGTAGGGGCTCTAGGAAGCAAGATGAGCAACGTGCACCAGCAGCAACTAACTCCACTGTGATCCATTCATTCACACAACGTGATCATCACTTACTGTACATCCTCTATTGTGCAATTTACCATGAAAAAGAAGGGAAAATGGCCAAGAATGATGACTTTGATCAATTTTTCATTTTCAAAACATCACACCACTTTTCTCGTGTTTATTACATTTGTGTTTCTGATCAATCCACACTGTTTGTTGAGGTTACGCATGAGCCAGAGGGCTGTATATGTGTGTGTACACTGTGTAGGCTGAAATAACACTACATTGCCCCTCTGAAGGCCTCCACGTTTCTCTCCCGGGCATTGTAACACTGTTTCCCTTGAGAAACTGACTTGCCAGCAATGAACAGTAGCAGGACATATTGACGGCTTGCCAAGTGGCTGACAAGTATCACGAGGGCCTGTGTGCCCATGCCTGCCCCCACCCTGGCACCGGGGCAGCCTTCAGACAGGGACAGCCTTCCTGAGCCAGAGCGATGGGGATTCCCTCCGATCACGCCCCTGTGCCCGGTGCCAAGTGTGCAGCCCCCCTGTAGTCACTTGTATAACAAACAAGCTGTCTCTATCAGTTCACTGACCCATATTCATAACCTTTACACAGGAGGCACAGCAGACTCCCACGGATCCTTGCAACAGCCCTGCTCCACCTCTCATTGTTCACCCCTTTATTACTTAAGTGATGGTCAGACATGAAAAGAAAAAAGACGACAAATTTGCGATAAAATTGAGTCAACGGCTGAGCTACTGGAAGTGGAAAACGATCATTAGGAGTCTCCCACCCACGAGTAAATGCTTTCCCTTTGCAAATCACATCAATTAATGTCATGGGCTATGAAAAATGCTCTCTGTGTCATACCACATGGAGGGAGGACAGACGCTAATAAGTGAACATACTTAACGGAGGAGGTGGGGAGACATGGGATTCCCTTCGTTCCTCTTGTTTATGCGGGAAAACCATGCTCACGGCCAAGTGGAGGCCAATGATAATGTGGCAGGTACAGCGCTAAATTCATCTGAACAAATAATTACTGTGAAATCTCCAATTTTCTATGCATAAACCATAACAAGGCTTTCATTCTTAATGTCATGCAGCGTTTATTACCCACTCTGCAAGGGCAGTCATTCTCAACAGAACTGACCCATTGAATCAAACATTTGATTATCTGAGAGTAGTTCTGTTTTTTTATATATATAATTTGATTTCCCTTGAATACAAAGTGCAGTTTGCTGGAGGAAGTGCTGCATCCAGTAGATTGAGGATGGGTGGATCCACTCACTTCAATCGCTTCATAATTTGGGGGCAACTACTGGAGCTAGTAGCAGAAAATAAGTATGCTCCAGTTTCTCTTGAAAACAAAGTATTAAACTATTCTAAATAGCAGGCTATTATTCATGCTATTATTTTCCCAAGCTTAACGAGTTTTGACACAGTGAATACTCTAACAATGCAATAGGAGTTCATCTCAACCTCCCCAAATTTGAATTTGGGTAAAATACTCCAAAGTGTGTCTCTTTTGACATTTCTTTTTCCAGGGGTTTCAACATCAAACAGCGCTCTGCCTAATGTGCCTGGATTGTTTGCTGACATAGCTGTCAGAACTTCAAACAGCAGAGACTGGCAGCTCCACTCATTCACGGCCGCAACGCTTGAAGTCTCAAACCGCCCTGATCTGTTTTCAAATCACTGGCTCTGACCCGAGTAGAACCGACAGACAGCCACGCCTCCTGTGGGGTAACTGTACATCCAAGTGTAGGTGCCCACGTTCCAAGAGACTTTTCTTCAGGGGGAGGAAAAGTCAAAAACCTGAGGTATAAACAAAACAATAAGACTGTGCACTTTGCAGCACAAACAAGGCTGTCTTTTGAGAGACACACTAAGAAACTCATATGGTAATAATGTTACCAGTAATCAAGGTTAAAATTAAATATGCACTGCTTATTATTGACAGGGTTGATAAGGATTTCAGGTTTGGTGGAGGATAACAAGACTTGGCCAGACAGACTCGTGCAGGTGTGCGTGGGAGCCAACAATACTTGTCTTGCAGGCATTACACCATGGCAGACTTACTCATTAACCTCATTAACATTTCCCTTGTTAAGTTCATGCACTTGGTGAAAATGATCATCCTAAAGCAACTTGAAATGCCTCGATTCAATGTTCATAATTGTTTGTAAATTACAGTATGTATAATGACGTGTGTCCGCACTTATCAGACACAAAAGTAAAACCTGAGCTTTGAACTGGTTACATTGTCTGGGGGCATCATATAATAAATACATCACTTTTCTCAGAAGAAGAAAAAATAGTGTCACTGATGCATGTGATACAACACATTAAATTAAATATAGAAACCTCTAATGTTACACTTCAAAAATCTTGTCAAGGATGCTTTTCTATTAGAAAAGTAATATCTTTGCAAGAAAATCCATCTAACAGTGTCCTACTAAGATATTCAAACTAATAGGGAGGCAGATTTAACCAGTAACAAGTTAAAACAATGATCTGCATAATATCCTAGCAGAGGAATAAGATTGCACATCTTAATTTAAGACTATTAAGTCTATTTTAAAGGCAGTTTTTGTTGCTTTTGATAAACAGCTCAATTTTGCACAATTGTTTTGTGTTTTAACACTTGTTATGGTCAGTGGCTAGTCTTGATTCAAGTTCTGAGCAACTAAGCTAAGCAAAATTTTCTTACTTGACTGAATTTTTAGATAATACACGACAATAAGGTTAGAAATATTTGACTTATTTCAACAGGGCTGTTTTGTAGTGTCTAATGTGCACAAGGATATGCAGGAGCCTACAGATGTGCAGATACACAAAATGTTAAACCACAAAAACTATGTAAGAAAATGTAGCATAATTTGAAGGGTAATCATCAGAGTTTTGTGGTCTGGTTCAGTCTTTCTACTGCTGCTTCAACAATAAGCAGTGCCGGTTTATAGTAGATGTTACTGTAGGTGCACATGGTGCTGGTGTTTGGGGTCGTTACCACGGGATGAATTCTCCTTGTTGGTGAGTGACACCTTTGTGTGTCGCGGCTCCTCGAACAACATGAACTGGTAGCGGTGAAAACCAGTTTTCTGTGGTGGAGTTGGAGGAGCATAGTCTATGCAGAAAAACAGACAGAGTATGAATTAGAAGAGGTAAGACAGGTGATAATTATAATTAGAAGGAAACATATATAGTCTGGGTATTATAAGTATGCAAATTCAATTTGACAAAATGCATAAATATTGTTTTTTTTTTTTTTAAATGGGTTTCTAATTATTAATGTGACTAAAAAAAACTCTCTGAGCATCTGGAGTGTTATGTGAATGAGATCAATCACTATAACTTATGAAAACTGAAATGTCAAGACAATACTCACCAGTAAGCACAGTCCCTTTTAGCTGTCCTTTCTTGAGTACATCACTCTATAATTTCAGAAAGAGACACAATCTACTATAGCAGCTGTAAAATGAACAAAAGTTCAGACAGTTTTCAGTAAGAAACAAAAGACCACAAGGTATACGTAAAATACAGTGAGCACTTACATTGTTTCCTGATACTTGACAACATATTGTTCATGTGCAGGTCAGCCAGATTCCCTGAAAATCTCTGACATTACTGTTCTCAATGACAGATCTTCTGTATTTCCTTAGCTCATTAATTACACTTTGTATTAACACATGCAGAATAATTTAGAAAAAGATGGCACGTCCATTTAATTTCAAGGCCAATATAATGTGGGGCCAGTATTATTGAATTTTTTTTTTTTGTCAGGCAACAAAAATGCAATCATCATTCATCACTTGTGACATAAAACCTAAGAAGCTTCTCAAATGACAAAATAAGCTCAATAAGACAAATAAAAATGGTGAATATAAATACTCTGTCATGTAAATACGAGGACAAGAGACAACTTTCAGACAACGGCAAGCAAATGAAAGCAGAAGGTGGATTTGCAGATAGCAGTTTCCATTATTATTAATTGTATATTAAGTTTTGTTGCCTGGAAACAGACACGCCTGCGACCTGAAGCAAAGTGATGGCATTTGAAAAAGTATTTTCTTCTGTATATTTGTCAGGTTAAACTCCCTCATCCCCAGGAAGCACAGTCAGGGACTTCTTCCCACTGCAAGTTGTACACAGGAATGTTTAATAGACTTGGCTGCTTACTGCAAGACGGCTGCATCCTTGAGTGGGAGGAAAAAGACTAAATATGTTGTCTGTGAAATGGCCCAAAACCCACTTGAGGTAAGCATGGAAGTCCCCATAACAAGCATCAAATATCTGGTCTCCGTACCTATTACTTTTCTCTTTTCTGTACACACAGGCTCCCCCTACAGGCTGACGGTGGTACTGTGCTATAAGACCCCATGTACAGACAGTAGACAAGCAGGACTCTGGAGAAAGTAGGAGAATTTCCATATCAGTTTTGAAAAATAAAAACAATTCTGAACACATTTTATGCTCTCTGATTATGATCTAAAGCAAGCGATTGGTTAAAAAATGAATTTGTTTTAGGATTCCTAAAAAATGTCACTGTTTTGTTTGCAAATACCCACTTTGATTTCCTTTCTAGTCATAAGTGCACGTGTGCAAAAGCAGTGTTTCCCAAATATTTAGGATTAATATGCAAAAATGAAAGATCTTCTTGGGATGCAAACTCAAAAATACACATAAAGTAAAATTTTTATTATTCATACATGTAAAAATAATATGATGTATGAATGAGAATGATAAATAAGATTGAAAATGGATCTTATTTTGTTCATTATGATTTCATGTTGTGAATGCTAGTGTAGAAAATGAGCACTAAATTAAAAAATGAACAAACTGAACTAACTAAAGAAAATGAACTCAATAATTAAAGAAATGAACATAAAATCCATGAAAAGAAAGAAAGTAATTTAAAAAAATTAGTAAAATAAACAAATAAATGAAAAAAAAACAAAGTTTCCACAAAAGTAACAGAAAAAGACAGTGAACAAAAGACAACAAAAATACACAAAATAAAAAACTTAACTAAACTTAACTTAAAAAAGGAACACAAGAAACAAGACAATGAGCAAATCATTCCCACAAAGAACAAAATATTTAAGAAAATGAAAAAAATTAACAAAATATTACACAAAATGAGCATAAATGATCAAAATGGGATAAACATAATCAAGATGATGAATAAAGGCCGCAAAATGAATAAAATGAAGAAAATAATCAACGAATTTAACTATATATATATATCTGCGATGAACTGGCGACTCATCCAGGGTGTACCCTGCCTTCACTCAAGTCAGCTGGGTTAGGCTCCAGAACCCCCCCCCCAACCCGATCAAGAAAATAAACAGAACAATGACATGAACACATTTCAAAGATAAATAAAATTATCAAGAAAATTCTCAGAAAATAGCAAAAGATGAACAAAATAATAAACTGAATTAACAAAACAATGACAAAAACAAACAAAACAATCACAATAATTTATCAATGAACTAATTTATAAACCCATAAAGATTTGTGTTCTATCTATCTATCTATCTATCTATCTATCTATCTATCTATCTATCTATCTATCTATCTATCTATCCATCCATCCATCCATTGTCTGGGCTGATTAGTGTTATAGAGCATGGCACTGCTGTTTACTCTGACTGATAAAATTCAGGAGATTAGTTTCAACTCTATCTTCATCTGCTGATCAGTGAGAAAAAAAAGCTTTATTTAGAAATAGCGAGAGTCCTGCAGCCTGGAGGATTCAGACCCATTGCCATAGCAACAGGTAGTCAACATTTGAGCATGCAACATTTTCACACATCTTAATACTCAGTTCTTCTTCACTCTCCATGACACCCTCTGCCCTTTTAATTTCATTATAATACATAGAGTAAAAACAACAGAAAATGAATGCGATATTAAAATTCAGTCAAATAATAAAAGACGAGTCAATCACATGCAGAACTCACACTGCATCACAATTGGAAATGTAAATAAAAATAATCAGTGCTCCTCTGAAACAGTGAGTCTTGTTTTCCAGAGCAGAGCTGGCATCGGTGTCATTGTGAAAGGGCAGAGCTGAGGTCACAGACTCCTCGTGTTCAGTGGCGAGTGACCCCATGGGTGTGGCGTCTCCCTCACACTAATCTGCAGGAAATTCTCACATGGTGGGCGGTGTCCCTCAGGGACGCTGCTGTGGAGGCGGGGCACGCAGCGTGAAAAGTTCTGACCACAAAATGATTGACAGCTGCTCACTGTGTCAAATGTGTTTATTAAAAAGAAAGTTACGTGGCTGTAAAGTTCTTTCTTGCTAAATGTGAGGGCAAAGGTAAGTCAAAATGCACACATGTAATAAATAAATGTACCTGTAAAACAAACAGTATCTACTATACTGACTAAGCAGGTGATAATGAAATATTTAGTTCATAGTAATTGTACATATTTCAGTACATATGAGAGTTAGGTCTGCTTGGAACTCTTTTATAGTTAAATCTATTGCAGCTTTGTAGGGGGGAATCAAATGCCACATCACATATTGATGAATTTAATCCTAGATCAATGATATCCTCAGCTGGGAGGATAGTCTGAGCTCCACCAGAGAAAATTTAAAGCAGTCAGACTCAATGCCTATCAACCCAATGAACTGGGTTAATTACACATTTAGGTGACATCTGTTGATGACAGCCAACAAAAATACTAAAATCAACAGGCTAATGGCACAAGACTGTTATTGAAGAAGTGTTATAAATAATGTTCCACAAATAAAACTGAGCAGGGGTCTTCAATGTTTTTTCAAGCCAAGGACCCCCAAACTAATGGAGAGATGGAGCAGGGACCCTCTACTAAATATACTGTGTAAAATAGTGTTTTATATTAAACTCGTCCTTATGCCATGTATAAATTATTTTGTTTTTGTGTATTCAGTAATAAACTATTCAAATAATACACAGATTCATAAATTCAAGTTTTTATTTTAAACCTGTGCAAGGTACAGTGAGGAGGGGTTGTGTTACTGTCATTTCCTTGTCAACTTATAAAAATATTTAAAATATATATATGTGCGTGCATACATACACATTACATATGCTGAGTATGTATGACCTTTCAACTTATGCTAAAGGGTCACAGAATGATGAATAATTCTCCAGAAACACAGAGAATGAAGAGTCTGACTTTCAACATTTCCTTTAGGATCTAGACATTCCCGACTGAAAATGGTCAGACAGAAGACAGCTGCCCCCATCATAAGAAAAAAACAATAAGTTCTCCTATAATGTAACTACATATTCAGTAGAAACACAGAGTGGACGTTTGTCTTCCAGAGAGAAATTTTAAAGTGCTCTATAAATAAATAATAAAACTCTGTTAATTAAAACTTTGAAAGTGACATCTTGTTGCTGCTGTTTACCTGACTGTAGTGACTCACAACCGGACTGAAATATCATCCTCATCTCCTCATACATCCATGGACCAGAGTGAATGGGCACACTGATGAGTGACAAGTGCGCTCAAAGAACCAGTACCAGGCCTCACTACTGTAACTCCATAACTTGCCATAATACCTGGTGAAGACACCAGATACATGTAACTGACAACTGGGCAGAACACACACATGGAGCATACTTCACCGGTACGTAATAACGAGTGGTTCAATTCAGATTTAGGCCTTGGTCTGGAGTTTGAGAAGTCAGGAATTAGACGCATACACAACATCACGCTGCACTCTGGTTTAATGCTGCTCACACTCAGAGTGTTGCATTCACTGTTTGTAGCAATTTCTGACAGCTCACATTGCCATTGTGTGTTTTTTCCACTGGTTTTCTCAGCTTTAGACTAACAGCTACAGCTTTTTGTTGAATGGCACACATATCGGTCTCAGGCTGTAGTCTTGACCTGTATTTGCTTCTCAAAACAAACAAATTTTTAAATTGTCTAATCAACTAAAAATTCCACAATCCCTCTGCAGACCACCTAGGGGTTGCGGACCCCCTGTTTAAGACCTCTGAAATAGAGTGATAGACCGATTTATACTGATTTTGATTATCAGTGGCGAGGCGAAGACAAGAGTCACCTTGCATAAAGTAGAGGATGACAAAAATTGAAATGGAATAATTTAACTGTTGCAAATCATCCATATTCTTTCAAAATGCAATTCATATAGATGCATCAGTCAGTATCTTATTCACTCTAAGAAATGTATTTAATTAATTGCACTGCACATAAAAGCAGGACAATAACAAAAGGACTATCTTTAAGACCTGTAAAGTACTATGAGCTGCTGTTTCAACTGTGTCTCAGCTGCTGGAAATTTGCAAGTTATGTCATCTGAGTTGAAAGTATAGCTTCATTACTGATGCAGTAACCAAGGAGCCAAATACCAAGGTTAATTTGTAAATATTTTACAGGCTTTAAAGTTTGATGCTCTTGAGTTTGAATATCTTCTGCATTCCAGCAAATACTGAGCAAAATACTTAAAACACTAACTCTACGGTCACACAGTGGGCAAATTAGATATATATGCACATGCCTTCAAGCTGAAAATCTATTCAAAGTAGCCATGCCAAAGAGTTTGCTTGACAGAAACTGATAAAGGGCATAAAACGTTCTGAAATTCTCAAGATAAGAGATGCTAAACATATTGTATTTATATTTTGTTTTCTGCTGCTATCTATCAAACTGCGGTAGCACCATGGATATTACTAGGTATGAGAATAACATTCATGCATAACATATATAACCTGTTATTCAAGAGTTATTTCATCAAAGTGCGACCACACTTTGAATCCTCATACTAGGGGAATACCCATTCTTGTTGCTGTGATAATGAATCACACACTGAGCAGTGTGGGAGAGGCAGGAACTGACAGAGATATAAAAACAGAGAGCGTCAAAATGGCTCTTCGCTATGTTATATAATTATTTCAAAGACACGTATAAAAACATACAGAGGGATAGGTGTGCTCACATCTCAAGAGAACTAAAGGAGAATTTCATGTACAGTAAGTACGCTATTCTTTATTTAAGTCACCCTCACACATCAAATACATCTTACAACTAAATTATGTTCACTAGAGATGTTCTTGTTTATCTTTATGTTCAGAAGGTCTTAGTCATCATGGCCCAGCTTGCATTCACTTTTTATGTACTATATTTCATAGTCTGACTCAGAAAAAAGTAAATAGGATCCGGGACAACGTACACATTATGAGCAACAAGTAATTCTGAAAATCTTGAAAAGCCCCTCCTGCCATGTAACTGCCAAAACTATGTTTAACATGTAAACTCACTGGTCCCCTACCTGGCTGCGCCTAGAAATTCTGTCCATAAAATTCAGCCCTGGCAGAGTCCAACCCTCACTGGAAATGAGTCCGACTTACTGCCGGCAATGCGGACCAAACTCTGACACTGGTCATACAGGGACTGGACAGCCCTTATCAGTGCATCCGGCACCCCATATTCCCGGAGCACTCCCCACAGAACTCCCCAAGGGGCACAGTAGAATGCCTTCTCCAAGTCCACAAAACACACGTAGACCGGTTGGGCAAACTCCCATGCACCCTCAAGGACCCTGCCGAGAGTGCAGAGCTGGTCCACTGTTCCACGGCCAGG
Source organism: Pseudamia nigra (assembly GCA_029823295.1). Lineage (NCBI taxonomy): Eukaryota > Metazoa > Chordata > Actinopteri > Kurtiformes > Apogonidae > Pseudamia > Pseudamia nigra. The sequence continues at coordinate 3,949 of JAQQAE010002658.1, read as the reverse complement.
ACAAAAACCACACTGCTCCTCCTGAATCTGAGGTTTGATTATCCGACAGATCCTCCTCTCCAGTATCCCGGAATAGACCTTACTGTTGAGGCTGAGGAGTATGATCCCCCTATCCCGCTCTGGTCCCCCTTCTTGAAGAGGGGAACCAGCTCCCTGGTCTGGAAATCCAGAGGCACAGCCCCCGATGTTCATGCGATGTTACAGAGATGTTTCGACCAAGACAGCTCCACAACATCCAGAACTCCGTGAGCCCTACAGTAGAAGGCAAACTGCACTAAATACTTGTTTCCATCTATTTGCATTTCTTGATTATTTTTGTCCATTTGTATTGATTTTCCAGATTGTTTTGTTAATCTTTCTCCATTTTTCTGTCCAATTTTGTTAATCTTCTTGCTTATGTTCATTTATTGTTTCTTGATTCATTTATTTATTTTTGTCTTTATTAGTTTGCTCATTTTCTTCTGTTTGCTACTTATTTTGTTCGCTGTATTAATACATTTGTTCACACCTCTGTTCATTTTGTTGATTTAGTCCTATTTTTGTTCATTTTGATTCAAAGCACAGGGGAAAAGAGAGGGTCGTATCTGCATTTGGTCTTGGCTTTTGTCTGAATTTTGCAACTTGAACAAATTTGACACATTTTCTTTGAAATTTGGCATGACTGACTCAGGAGACTTTGTCACAAAATAAATCAGGTGTCACAAGGTCCAATTCCAGTGTTAACGCCATTCTGACCAAATCACTGCACTTTTCCTTTGTAGGGTACTACAGTCATCATGACATTCTTGATAGTGCCCTAGTGCCACCGATTTCACTTTTGCCCCATGGGATCTAAAAGTGCGTTACCATGAAGGGGGAATAAAAAATGCCTTTTTAATTTTGGTTGAATTATTATTTACTTAATAGATAATTTTACAATCCAAGAACATCAGAGTTAGTTAAAAACTGCTGAAGTATTAGACTGTGAAAATGTGTATTCATAAAGACTGCACCCCAAAAGTTACACATATGATATCATAGTAACGTCATCTGTTCACAGGATGTTCAGAGCTGTTGAAGAGTCTCTGCAGCTCAACATGAGCAGACCTGTAACCAGTTTCACCTAGTGATGTGTATCATGTGAGACAGATTTATAACTATATTTTAAACTTTCCTTGCTGACAAACCATATAGTTAGGGTTGGGTCAGGTGACCCCAAACCCTGATAGGCCCAAAGAGCAAGATGGTGGGTCTGTCAGACCTCTTCCTGTCAGAGTTTCTGAGTGCCTTTTGATAAAGGAAAATACTCACTGACACCTTGACTTGCTTTGCATTTTTTGTTGGAAAGACCTACACTTTTATGTGTTATGATGGTCTGTCTCTCTTCCATTGTTTTTGTTCCTTTTTCTCGCTATTTCTATAGCAACACAATGCTTTCTGCAGTACAATACTGTTCAAATAATGCTTACAACCACTGCTTTTATGCAGACAGAGGGGGTTTTAATTAAACATGCACACTTGAGACACATGTAGGAATTAGTTGCACCAACTTTTAAGGATTGCTCAACCTCCACTGGTGCAGAACAGCATTACATTGTTAACCATGTCTTGCTCCCTGAAAAAGGCCTCTTTGTATAATTTTGAAATGTACATTATTTTTCAGTTTCGAGTACGTTTACCTTTTTTAATCTCTGGCAGTTCAGCACTTACCTTGGTACCATTTGTGGCTATTCATTGAACTTGACTTCTGGAATTTCAACGAAAAACTGGAAAAATTCAGGTGTTCTAAAACTTTTGACCAGTAGTATAAGTTCCCGAAGGCCGGAAGAGACGGGGTGGGATTTTGGCACTCCATAGTGATGAGATACTGCACCTCCAGTACTTGTGACAGGGACTAAAAACGCTGAAGGTAAGGCAAAGTTGCTGAAAAATTGTAGCTTTGAAATGAATCTGAGTATTACCCATGTATTGTTAGTCTTGCAGGCCTCAGGGAGGAAGATAAGCAGTGTGTTTGTATAATGTCTACATAACTTCTTCTAGGAATCCTCCAATAAGAGCCAATAGGTAGGAGTCTGTGAGGAGGAGGTGGGTTGGTGCAGGGTGCGGTTTCACCAGGAATACCCACTAGCCCAACAACCCTTCTCCTTCTCTGTGTGGGTGAGTGCTTCCCTTTGTCAGCAAGAGTTACTCATGCACCTCCTTGTAGATCCACCGCTTCCCTCCCCCTCCCTTGCACACCCTGTAAACCCACACCTACGACAATCAGCACCCACGTCCTCCTAATGCAGTTCTGAGAGCATCGTTCTCCCTTTTACTTGCAGTCAGGCTAACAGACGGGGAAAGAGAGCATGACAGATGGTGTTCACAGCTCTATTTCTGAGGCTGGACTTGTACCGCCACAGCCACCCCTCCCCCCACTCGCCTATTCCACTCAAGCCAAGTGCTTATGACTGCCTCCTCATCTTCGCCTCAGTAATTAGCCCATTCATTTGCAGGGTTATTGTGAATTAAAAGTCTGTCTCAAAATGATCCTAGCTGTTTACGGGTTAAGCATGTTTTGTGATTTCAGACTGAAGACATACTACACATAACTGCACAATTGGGAGAATTTAAAATGTTGACAAAGGTAAACATTTCATTTCTGCTTGTGGCAACTGGCTTCAGCCTTTCCCCACATACATGGAGCAAAACAAACTCTACATTCAGCTCATATAAATTCAAAAGGTGGATATGGAAGAAAGCACTTCTGGATCCACCCAGAAGGTTAAAAGATAACATTTATAGTGAAATTCAACTTCTGCCTGTGCTTGTGGTGGAGGAGTAGTTAGAGCTGTTGTGAATGGTGCTGCAGATGTTTCAGTTTCATTTATTAAAGTTTGATGATGCAGGAAACAAGAGCATAAAAGTTTTTAAAAAGTGAATTCTGAAATGAGTCAAATATAACAGTGTGAAAATACAATCAAAAGCATAACACCAAGAGCAATAATATCTACGTACATTAAATGGATTTTTGTTTTGAAGTACTCCTAACCCTAACCCCGACCAGTTCTACCAGAAACAATTTGGCATAGGTAGAAACACTGAGATGGAGTTTATATCTTTTCCTTCCACAGCAGAGACTAAATCAGATGCAGAAAAAATGGCATCATACAGTTTCTCACCTAACAGATGGCTTCACCCTTTCAAATTCACTGTAAACCCAAGGTACAGCATATTTCACTACTTGAAGCGCTGCGTTGCTCCTCAGAAGCTGCTCCATGGCCTGTGCAGCTCAGGGCCAGATGGAACTAGTTAACCTTAGCCCAACAGGTAGAGCAAGGTGGTTCACAAACAGACCGAGGCACAGCATCACCTCAGAGAAACAATGCCTACTGTGTTAATGTGGACAGCCTTTACTTCCGTGTTGGGTAGCTGGGAGACAGACAGTACCTGTGATGCTGATGGATGCTGTATGTGGCATAGCACAAGATGATTTAATACAAATAGGTTCCTACAAAAAATCTAGTTTCAGGTTGAAGTCCAGTTTTGACTTATGTATACAATCCAATTGTTATTTCTGTAAATGATATGCAAACTCCGACTGATTTACTCTCTATAATTGAGATGATTAGTATTATGATTAGTATTTCACTTTGTATCCAGCACCTGTATATCACTCACTAGCAACAAACTCAGGCCTTAAATCTTAATAGTAAAATACACTGCTAATAAAAAGCATTCACTGCACCTTGGTTATTATAAACTGAAATACTGTCAATGAAAGTTGGCTGTACTGAGAAAAATTTACAAAAATTTCCAAACCACCCCATCTCGTTATTGTCAGTGAAAACAAATGTCTATAAAGCAATACCTTCTTTTCCTTTCCGCTGTTCCCTTCAGGGGTCGCCACAGCCAATCATCTCCCTCCATCTCACCCTATCCTCTGCATCTTCTTCTCTCACACCAACTACCTTCATGTCCTCCTTCACCA
>JAQQAE010002657.1:0-21784 GCA_029823295.1 Pseudamia nigra | reverse complement strand
AAGCGCCTAGAAATAATCTAGAGATTATGATTGGTGCTATATAAATAAAGTTTGATTGATTGATTGATTGACATCTTTTCTGTGTTTTTATTTACAATTATACAACAACAACAAACCAAAGCTGGATATTTGCATGTTCTACCCCCACACTGATTTCAGCACAAAGTTTCTTAATTTTTGTATGTATGTGGTCATTATAAATTTGACAACAAGATAAGTCAACAAACCAAAAGTGCTTAAAAGTTTAGCTGTATGGTATGTATGAATGACAGTCGATGGTGAGAGAGAAATTTACCCGATTGTCATTATTAACACATAAAATGTTAATTTAAAAGATAATGTTGCAAGTCAAGATGTCATAACTTGCCTGAAATATTGTTAAGCACCATTTACTTGTGCAAGTCTCATCAGTGACTAATGCATATTTTTCAAATGTCAGGCCCCATGGGGCACTTCCAGAGGGGAGGGGACTTGGCTTCGCTATTTGAATCAGTTCTCTCCTTAAAAATCCCTTTTCACAGGATGGCGACATTTGTGCCTCCTGTGTGCAAACATTAAAATTGCCAGATCACTGTTGGAAGCTCAAAGGAGGCAGAATTGCTGCCATAGGTCATTCAAAGATGGTTCACACATCACAATGGATGGTGAAAATTTTTGAACATGTTCAAAACAGTCACAAAGTTCGCCGAGGAGGTTGGTTGCTGAAAGGAGGTAAAAGGAAAGCACAATAATTGCTGTGATTGCAGAATGGAGGCGTAGTGGTTGCACAATGATCACCACAAAAAGGATACATTCTGCTGCAAATGTTCCCCTCAATCTAGGCACCATTGGTCACCAATGACGGCACAGAGGAGGCATAGTGGAGCATCAATGGTTAGCAAAACATTGCTTGAGGGGTTGGCTATGTAGCCTATAATCACGTTGCTTGCTTTAAGTTGCATAGGGGAAGCAAAGGGGATGCAGGCAGGTGGCTCAGTGGCCACTTGTAGGTCACCATCAAAATGCCTGGAAACTGCATTTTTTGTGGTTCAAGGGAGGCATAAGGATCACTGGTGCAGTTACATAGACACTGGATTTTCTTGGTTTAAGCGACCATTCAGCATCCTGGCCACTTTTTGGGGGTTGCTCAAAGGTGGCCATCCTGTGTAAAGGGGCGTTTAGTTTTCTGTGTTTTTCTTCATTTCCTTATTGGTGGCGGCATGCAAGTGTATGTTTGTCACACTATTTTGGCTTAGTTTGATCTGGTCTATCTCTGCAGCTGCCTCTTTTGGTTTGACAAAGAAACAGCTGTTCCATCTGCAGCATAGTTAAATCAAACAGAAAAGTCCAGAAGTTAAAGCTGAACAAGATATGCTTGAGAACATCCTGACTATTAGAACTGATTACCAGTGTAACACCACCAATCCTCACGTACAACTGATTTGATGTCAATGTGTTCAATAGCTTTAGAAATACATTTCTTATAGCTCTACTGTACATGGACAGACCAGCTTCAGCATACAGCAAGGGAGGCCAAAGCATTAATGGATTTTAGCCTAAAGGGTCTGAAGGCTTCTATTCAATTCCATCATATTTTAAAAGTTGCATAGCCTCAGGTCACTTCCATTACACAGTATACTTAGTGTCTCACCTGGAGCAACTTCTCCTCTTCTTGAATCCTTTCACTGAGGTCTCTCAACTCTAAACAGCGGTTCCTCAGCTCATTTGTTAGTTCTTGTACACAGGTCTGAGACTGGGACAGCATCGACTCCTGTGCCTGCAGTCTAAATCACAGAAAACAAAGACGTAGCTTTATAACATGATCAAATCAAAACACAAAACAGTCATAAATCCACTCATATACAACCTCCACATCAGTGCTTACCGTTTTTGAGTATCAGACAGCTTCTGCATTATTTTCTTCTATAAATGAGAAAAAAAATAAAATACATTTTCATATTAAAATTAAAGAAGCTATTTAACCCACTACAGAAACATACAAACCTTATCTGCTCTCTCTTCCTGTAACTCTTTCAGTAATGACTGTTTTATTGCTTCATTCAGCTCCTCACTGAAAAACAAAATATAAACTTTTAATTGTTACAGCAAAAATATGGTTGGGTTTTTTATGCCAACATAGGAGATGGATTAAATAACTCAACCCTTTTGAATTTCCACTCTCTGTCATCTGGCTCTGCTTGGTGTAAAACTGGTCCAGCAAAGTCTGAATCTCCAATCGGACCATTTCTTTCTCAGTCAGCTGCATCTGAAAACAGTGACAAAACAAATGGCAACCTAAATTAAGTTTGGAGAATTTAATTTAACCTTTCTGTAAATGTAGCAATCGATGGTTAAGAAAGACAACATTTGACCTAAATCAAGAAGGTTTCCTGTTCTTCAGCTTATTAATAAATGAGTGTAGATTCATTCAACTTTACCACAACATAAAATCACACCTTAAGTCTTTGAATTTCCTCGTTCTTGGCTGCCCTCTCTGCGTTCAGTTCTGTTAAAAGAATCTCCATGGTCATCATAGATGAACGGCGATTCTCAAGCTCCCTCTCTTGGCTTTCCAGTACCTGACTCAGATCCCTGTTGAAGCTTCCTGGAGTACAGGGTGTCTTCAGAAATACAAAGAAAACAATGCATTCATATTAAAAAGGCACAGATTGCATTTCAAAATACATTTAAAAAAGACATCACAAAAGATTTACCCGTGGTAAGGATTTAGGTGTGACTGTGAGGGGTTTGAAACTTTTAATACTTCTTTCAACAGCTTCTTGCTGTTGTTGCACCTAATACAAAAAAATGGTTAATTACGATGTCAGATATATTCAATATTATATGTGATCTTTTCTATTTGTTGAGATGACACTGTCTTAAGATAATTACCTTCTGCTGTAGGTTCTGTATTACAAGTTCCCTCTGGGTTGCTTGGTCCTGGGCTGCTTGGAGGAGGTTGTTCTGCTCATCTACTACCTTAGCAAGTCTCTCAACCTCCTCAGTGGCATAGGCCATCTCGTCCTGTAACACTTCCACCTGAACACGGATGCACACATTATGTTACAGCTCCACACATTTGAATTTCAGCAGCCCCACAAGTTTATTATCAGATACACTACATGAAATAATCTTTGTTACAATATGTGCACAGACTGCGATGATAACACAGGGCAAAGCAAAAAAATAAAACATGGTCAGTGTATGTTGTTTATCTGTATTGTAAAATTGTAAACAATGAAGCTAAGCTAATGATTATGCAGGTACAAAGGTGGTATTTATGTTTATAGTAAAACATCCAAAACAGGGGAAAGGAATGTGAACACAGCTGTGACTGGAAAACAAAATTTTGCATTGAAAGCTTAAGGCTAGAATGCTTAGCTACATAAACAGGAATGTTGTCATTAATCAACAAATTACTTCCTGTGAAATTCCTGATATAGGAGTAACTGTCGAACTGAATTTCCAATACTGTCAGAATTTTGTCTCACTTCACAAAGCTGGCACAATGACCCTCACAAACCTCTCTCTCTGTGCTCAATGTTAAGATTTGTTGATGAAGTGACACAAAAATCAAAATTTTGCAGCATGTGGCAAAATTATACCAGTCATGATCATATTGGTATTTTGGCCTTGGCTGAACAATAACATCATTACTTTGCTACATTGTGTTCTTGCATCAACCTCAAAATTAACTTCAGAAAAGGAGTAGGTGGATGCAGAGATCTCCACCTGCATGGACATCATGGCATAAACTGCTGAGTGGTAATACAGAAAATTCAGCATTTGACACAGAGGTGATATATTGTGAACTGAATCATATCATGAGGCCAGTGAAAATTTACACCAATAATGAATTGAGAACCAGTGTTTTTTTAGCTATGTATATCATCTTTCTCCAAGTCACAGTCTCTTCCCCGCTTGAGTCTTTATGTGGGAGAATGAGGTCAGCATGATGAATGATAGTCTTACCTCTATTTTGTTGGAGGCTACACTCCTCTCTAAAGCTTCCTTCAGTTCCAAAATTTCTGCTTGCATCTTAGCATTTTGTTCCCTGATTTCCTCCCTTTCAAGACAGGCCGCATTGTACTTAGCCTGAAAGAGAAATTACATTATTATGATTATACTCTAACAGACTGGAACTTTAGCATTTCTCTAACGAGGAAGTAGAGAGTAGAGTTACACTGATATCTTTGATATCTTCAGACAGGTGAGTGATGGTGTGGCTCTTCTGGCTCAGCTCATTGCGTAGGTCTCTGGTTTGATTTATCAGATCTACAACAACATCCTGTCAAATAACACAAGAAATGTTCACATAACAGGCCACAAACTATAATTAGACTTGGAAACTTTAGAAATGAGAAGAACTATTCTATCAGACTTACTTTGTCCTGTTCAATCTTCTGTTCCAGGCCTTTTGTAATTTCATTTGCAGAGCTCAGACGTTGCTCAAGATCGACAAGTTTGGATGCCTTGAAAATAAAACATGGAAAATGATTTACCAATTAGGCTGAAATTATGATAAAAAAAATCTTTACAATTAAAAAATTCTCAGGACTGACCTGTTGTTGATTTTGCGTCGTCAGTTCAGAGATTTGTTTCTTCAGCTGTGTATTCAGCTCCACTGTTTCAATAAGTTCCCTGATGAAACAAACCAAGGTCATTCATGTTAATATAGGAGTTAACATGTATTTTCTAATTCATGGACAAAGAAAGCAAACCTACTTTGATGCACTTTCTTTGTTTTCCCTTAACTGAGCTGTCAGAGTGTTTGTATTCTCTTTCTCAGTTTCGAGAGAATTATGCAATTCCTACAAGTGAATTGAAAAAAAAAAAAAAATTTCACGAATATACAAAATATCACATAAAGACGAAAGAGCCATTTTGAATATATATGTCGGTGTTGCTCACCATGACCTGTGCCTTCATTTCATCAATTTCCTGCTGCCTGTCCTGCAGCTGCTGTCTGGCCTGATCAGCCTCAAATTTAGTCTCGGCCTGCAGCTGGTCAAAAGAGTCCTGAAGTGTCCGATGCTGTTCCAAAAGCTGCTCCCACTCAAGCCTACAATGAACACATCATGGCTTAAGGCAGATAAACACACCAGCAGAAACAGATTCTTAAAGCTGTGGCCTTATTCTTACTGGACTTTGTCCAGTTGGAGCCGGGTGCTGATCAGACTGTTGGAGAGCTGGCTTGTTTCTCTCTGCTTCTCACTCTGAATGTCCTTCAGCTCGTCTTTGACAGTCGCCAGCACCTTATCCGATGACTGCAACACCAGACGCAGATCTTGGATTTCATTCCTCAGAACTGACGGAAAGATAAAATATAACCTCAATGCAAATACTGAAAAAATAGCAACTGCGTCAAAGGGATTCGAACAATTACGGGGATTGTGCTTCATACCTTCTGCAGCTCGTTGTTCAGACTGAACACTGTGTTGCAAGTTGCTGATAGCTTCTTGGTGGTCAAGTTGCTCTCTGTTCCTGTTTGCTCGTTCAGCAGAAAGTTGCTGCAGTAGGTAAAAAATGTATGCGTTTTGAAATTTTGCACACAAAAAGAATTTACGGCAAAACTGTTTATATGGATTAAACAATCAAATCAGACCAGGTTAGTTTTGGCAGGTCTGAATATTTACAGCAATTAAGTTGGAATCAGTGTGATAATCCACCAACATTTGGTCCTCTGATCTCAAGTGTTACCAATGTAATTTATAGCTTTTCTGCTTTATTTCGGTCCAAAATAAGGACTATAATTTTATGTAAATGAGGTCAGGGGTTGCACTGCCATTGTAAGACTTAAGTGCAACACCAAAGTCATTTTAGGCATTTCCTAAAAAAGATTAATGTAAAAATCAATGTGTTCAGCATAAAAACTAAAACGAGTTGTATTAGATCGAAAGATTACAGTTCATTTTCAGATTTTTGTATGCATATAAGTAGGTCCTAAAGTATACTAAATTATACCTCCAGACTCCACAGCCACGTACCCAAATCATCCAGATTTGGATGTCTATCTATCAGACTGGTCAATTTTGAAATACAACTGTCAACAGGAGGAAAAATTAAGGGTTCCATCAAGTCTTCAAACATTAAGATCCTCTAAATTTAACAGTTGCAGGGATAATCAAAGACAATGAGACTATTTTACCTCATCCTTTTGCTTGGCCTCCTCCGACATCATGCTCATCTGTTCCTCAAGTTTTGCAATTTGCTGCAATAGCAAACTGTTCTTTAGCTCTGCTTCATCGAGCTGTGTCTGGACATGGCCAGCTTGCTCCTGTTTCAGAAAATGTAAAACAGTTTGTGGCTGAAAATGCATGGATTTTAGTACACACTAAATAAAATCAACCATTCCATACCTGCACTTGACGCAGTTCTTCAGTCAAGGCCATCTCTGTCATGTCTAAAGGTGGCTCCTCAGAAAATATATCATTCTCATTACTGTCTGCACCGTTTAAGTGTACTGGACTGCAGAGGGGCACCATCCGAGACCGCAAATTGTAAGCTTTGGTGGGCGTAGTGAGAATCTGGTAGAACAAAAAAATAAATGCCAAATGCACTCCATGAATAACCTGTCATATTCATTTATTTGGCAATTTTACTTGCAATGGGTGAAACTTTTTTTTTTCTTCTTTGTATGCATGTTCTTCATCTCTACCTGCATGGTTAGTTGGAGAAACTACAAGGCAGTAAAACAGAGAAAACAAAAACCAAGCTGACACCACTATTCAACTTTCACTCACCTTTATAGTTTCAACATGAATTCTGTTGAGCTCAGAGACCTCTTTGATTTTGCAGGCATTTGTTGCTTCCAATATCTTTTCCAAATGCTTGTTGGACTTGTCAAGGTATCTTTTCTCCAATTCCAACTGAGACATCTGTTTCCTTGGAGGTAAGGGATAAAACAAAAATTGCATTACATCTGTAAAACTTATTATATAGACCTTGAGAGGGCCTCAAATAAAAATATAAACTTTATAACATGGCTTGATGATACTGTAACTGTGGTGATCTACCTCCTAAACAGACAACTCCTCAGATTAAATGAAATTAAGACTGTTTAACTTTGAAGTTACTACTCACTGAGTTCTTATGCATTTCAGTCTGTAGCTATTAACAAAATACAGTAATTATAGAACACAGCAGTGAATGGTATGTTAACACAGGGGATTTTTTTTTTTAAAAACCATTTCAAAATTACAGCATGATAAAGCACCTTTTTGTCTATTCAGTTCAATTGCTCAACATATTATAAATGACTTTATTTCAGTTTCCCAATAAAAAATCCCTCCTTACTTTGTGATTTCTCTGTACTCCTCAAAAGCGTGAAGGGCAGCTGCGAGATCTGATTGCTTCTGAAGAAGCTGAGCCTTTAGCTTCACAATCGTTGCAGCAGAAGCAGCATCTACAGCCAATGAGGTGGTGGAAGCTGTGGGAGCTGAGGAACAGCACAAGATTATCATCACATTTTTTAAACAATCACCTCTGTGTCTCTGATGAAGAGGATATGAAGAGCATAAAAAAACTCACTCTCTGACTCCAGCGCCTTCTGAAAGGCCTCTTCCAGTTCAGCAGCTAGCTGGGCTGCATCTTCCTCCATGTTTTTCACTGATTCAAGGGAACGCAACAGATGGTTCTCCTCTCTGAGGCTGTAATTCTCTGCTGCATATCGAGTCATCTTTGGATGATGTTCAACCTGAAATGTGCAGAGGAGCATAAACAAAATAAGGGGACAAATACATCAAGGTAGTGTCAAAGTTTGAGCTTTCTAGAGTGACAGCATATGACTTTGTACCTGATCTCTTAAAATCTTAATTTCTTCTTTCAGTTGGTCAATGTGAGCCTGAAAGTCCTCGTCAGTCAAAGAGCTCTGTCCTGCCTTCAGCTTTTTCTCAAGTCGAGAGATATGATCCTCTCGAAACTTGACAATCATACGACTGGAATGGATGTACTTGTCTTTCTGGGTCCAGGCTGCTTCCAGCTGAGCCACCTTTTCATTTAACACCTATGTGTAGACATGACTGTGAGCTTTTCTGTAACATTGATGTCCCCACAACAAATCATGCCCTCTTAAAAATACATACCCTCTTCTCCTCCTCCCGCCTTTTCCACAAACGCATAGCAGCAATAAAATTTGCTTTATATGAGGCATGTTGAGTTTTGATGGATTGACCTAGTGAGAGAATATGCTTTATAATTTGATGCAAAATTTGAAATTGAGGATTCAAATTTCCTACACAACTGTGTAAATTTTAATGTGTGAAAACTGGTTAGTTTTTTTCCCCCGAGGTGAACATACTTTGGATATCAGTACACTTACTGAGAGGGATTTCAGGGCCTCCTGGTGCTACATCTCTGCCATAGTCTTTGGTTTGAGAAGCAAGCACTTGAGCAAGCTGCTCCTTCAGCTTCTTCACCTCAGCCTGTAACTGCCTGACATTTCCTTGTGTGTCTTCATTTATAATGGCCTGAAAAATAAATAAAAAACAGAGATGAAACAGAGTGTGCGCCATTTTTTAAATAATAAAAACTCAAGTATAGCCTTTTTTTTTTTTTTACAGTTTGTTCATGATACCTTATTCTTGATAAGCTTTGCTCTCTGGGCAAACTGCAACGTGGACAATGTTTCCCCAAAACACTTGGAACCAGGATGCACATTGGCTATGATATAAGTCTTTGCATTTCCACCAAGAGAATCCTGAAATAACAGTAACATTTGAACACGTAAATAATCAGAATATCTACCTGTACACTTGTACATTATGAAAGATTATTACTTAAACTGATACATTTTAAATAAAGGGCTATGAATATTGAGCAATTTAGACAAGAAATATCATGTGAGCCAAACAATTTGCTCTGAAAAATGCTGTATGTATTGTGTCTATAGTCACTCACCCTTAACAAGAAAGTGAGTTTTGAATCTCTGTAACAGATGTGGCGGTTTTTCCCATTGGACACATCAACTAGTGCCATGATCACCTGCCCAAGGCACATGAGGGAGCGATTGATACTGCTGGCCTCCTAAACAACAGATAAAGTAGACAATGATCAGTAACCACAGGAATAACCTGGCTGACATTCATTACTGAAACTTTACCTTGAGTCTGGAGCCCTCTGCATGCGTGTCCTTTTGCCTCTCAGACCCTGCCAGATCCACCAGGTTCAGCTGAGACATTCGGATGTTCACCACATCATTTACGTTCTCTTTAGACTCCAAAGTCATGGTGAAGACGGCATGAGATCTCGAAGACTCACGGTTCATGGAAGTGGAAGCCACTCGTCGATTGCGCCAGCCCATAGACAACACCTGAATGATTTTAAAAAACAAAACAAAAAATTCTATACAATCCAGTGCATTTAAGCAAGTAATATACAAGGAAAAATTTACATTTTAATGAATGGAGTAAATACAAGGAAAATACTATATGTAGACAGATATAGCTTACATGATTCTCTTTACACATGTGACCATAGCTGATATTTTCTACCTGATAAGCTTCTGCAGCTGAGTTTACAAACTTCTCCACAGCTCCCTCAACAAACACACCCTTCTTGATGTTCTCTCTAAGGAAAAGACTGGCTGAAGCTGCATCCAGGAGGTCATAAATTTGTTCATTGTAGATCTCAATAAATGAACACTTGCACAGGAAAGTCTTGGTCTGGGAAGACTTTTGTTAGTAAGAAAACAAAAAGTAATACAGTAAATGTGTTAGATAACATATCAAAATTATTTTTCATACTAGTTAATAGCATAATAGCTTGATAAAAAATATTACCGCTTACCTTTTCCACTTCTCTGTTTATAAGAAAAAACAGGTACTCAAAACTTCGAGGAATAACACCCCGTAGCTCATCTGTGAAGTTATCCATCTCAGATGGTCCTAATACAAGTAAAAAGTGTTAACCATTAATCTATTATTTCTCAATTATTCAACTGACCAACACTACTTTTATAATTAATAAATTGAGTATTTTTAATGAAAAAAGAAAATAATCCTCCTCTTCAGTTCTGTCATAAAGAAGACTTAAAAATATCATCTTCGGCTTTAAAAAAGTATTTTAAATCATGTTCTGACACGTTATAGACCAAACAATTATTGATAAATTAAGCAAACAGTCAACAGATTAAGACATTAAAAATAATCATTAGTTACTGCCCTAATTCGAATGATTCCCATTTGAACTTGACTGCAAACAAGGAAAGACAAAGGGATCAAATTCTCACCCAGCATGGTGAATGTTTTTCCTGAGCCAGTTTGTCCACTGTAAAATATGACAGGATCCAGTTAAGATGTAAATACATTATTCATATGAAACAGAACAGGATATTTAAGCAATTTCTGGCTTGCAATTGTATATTCTGAATATAGGCAATGTAAAGTTCACTTACTATGCAAAAATGGTGCCATTATACCCGTTCATGCAAGATTCAACAATATTCTTGGCCACACTGGAAAATACAGCGTCCTGTTTGACAGTGACAAATAAGATCACACACACTAACAAAGACGAGACGCAGCACTTTAATTTGAGGTTCTTGATAGTTACAGATCCAATTTTAATAATAAAATATCCAGGAATCCCAACCTGGGAAGTGTCCATGTCAGCAACATGATCATATGTGAAGGTTCGTGGTTCAGGCTTTGAGAGCAGATGTATTGTGTTGGGTGACGTGACTGTGAGACATAGACTCTGATCTCCATCTGTGGTCAGCCCCATACCATGGGTCAGAGGTCGCACTCGCACAAAAACTTTAATGGAATTACTGTCATTGCTGAAGGACCAGAAAATAACATTAGTAAAGGGGGAAAACACATAAAACTGACAATGAATAGCACCACACCCATCAGCATGTACAACTCCATATAGTGATTTCATATGGACAAAATACTTTACACACTCATAAAACACTCACATACTCATGCATATTCATAGGACAGCACTACTCTTGCTCAGTTGAGCTGTGCAGTCATAAATATAAGCCTGCTTTTTCTCTGCACTTTAATCATTGCATTATGTAAATAATCCCATCCGTAAATAATCCTGTGCAATTTGTACATAATCTATCTAGAGTGCAATATTTCTTCTCTGAAGCCCCTTATTTCTTATTTGTGTGTGGGTAGATGTGGTGTAACTTGCTCGCACTTGCATGTGTGCACTATTATGCATTCTCTGTCTCAACGCTGTATGCTGCTGTTACAAAGACGTTTCCCCAATGTGGGATGAATAAAGTTGTATCTTATTTCACATTACCTAGAGCAGGGGTGTCCAATCATTGCCACAAAGGGCCGAGACACTGCACATTTTCTTTCCAGTCAGTGTCTTCAGCAGGTGATTTCACTGAATTCCTTCCCACTGATTGCAGGTCAGTGAAAACACCTGCTTTAGTGAGTGTCTCAGCCCTTTGTGACAATGATTGGACACCCCTGACCTACAATGTCTGGTAAGTATTGAAGGGTACAGGCACCAAATAATTTTGGAGCAAAAAATAAATAAGTCATGCCGAGTTTTCCAAACCATTCTAAGGTTGAAATTCAGTTGTTTTTTTTTTTCTTCACAGCAAACTCAGGGCTCCTTTCACTAATGTCTGACCTAGTTTATTTTGTGATTATTCTTTTTGTATGACACTCAAAAAAGTTAGTGATTACTTCAGGATATGGCGGTCTCACTTCTCCAATTTCTCCCTAATTTTTTATGTGTAACAGAAATCGGGAAACTCACTTGATATGATTGATTTCTGTATCTCTATCATTCACTCCACATAGCTATTTTGACAATGGATGCACTTGGATTGTCTTTATTGAATCATTTTACTGCCTTCGGGATTGATAAAATATCTGTAAAGTCAACGTAAGCTACATACATTTAATGTGTTTGTATAGATAAAACAAGTCCTCAAGACACATTACAGTACCTGGCAGCAAGCTGGGTCGAATCGGCAAATCCTGTAAGCAAAAAAAAAAATAAAAATCACACGATTGTTGATCAGTATAACTACATCATTATTTCTTTCGACTGTGATAGGTACTTTGCCCTGCATTCAAAGTAAAAATCAAGCATGCCTAGATGCAAGCTTTGTCGCAGTAAAGTAAGTTGTCTGAAACCAACTTGTATTTTAACTAGCATGCTAATGCTAAGGTTAACAAATAACAGCAGCTGTTGGACCCTTTGTTTTCTGCTACCTGGCGAAATGTGAACCACTTTTTAGCTAAGCGCGGCCATGTTTATCCGGTGTGATACCTTTTCCGCCGTGATTCATTGTTGACAAAAATATTCGCCGTTATTAGGTAAATGTGTGTTTCTCATAGGTCTTCCTTCGTAGCAGGTAGAAGAGGATTTAACGAAAGACAGACTGTTTACATCCTTCGAAATTGGCGGGCTGGCTGGCTCTGCTTTTTCCTCTGTGGAGTACTGGAGGGCATTGCAAGCGCCACATTGCCCCCTAGCGGAGCGGGATTGGTGGCGCTGCCTGACGCCCCCCTCCTCCCCTGTTTCACTTCAACAATAATATCAAATGAGTCACGTGAAAAAAAATTGAACACAATCCACAGTGCTTCTTTTGTTTTTAACCAACCTATTTTAAATTGTTATATGTGGGGATATTTTACTCTATTTACACCTACTTTTAATTGGTTTCGTTTTTGAATGAATAGCTGAACCGATCATCATCTTAAATATACTTTTTAAATATCGTTAATATACGATTCCATTATGGCAAAATAAACTCATTCTATTAATATTATCTAAAATTTTTGAAGGTACCCAGTTAACACAATAAATTATTTGCATATTTCAAACGACAGTCCTGGTAAATTCCAATTAATATGATAAAATAGAACATATAAAATTGCAAGAAGACAGAGACTGCGATATTTAGTATACAAAACATATAAAAACGGTTTAGTTTCCCGTTAGTCGCACTGTGATGAATAAAATGTGACTAGAAACATTGTTATTTTTTTACAGTCAGAGTGAAGTTGTCTGCATGGTTGCTGCATACAGAGCTCTCGGCATTTTTTGCTGTTGTTGACAGCTGATGGCGACAAATCTCTTCTTATCGTTCCGCCAATCGTCTTTGATGGAAAAGAATCGCTCCGCGGTGGACCGACTTCTCCGCCATGTTGGACTGAAACAGTTGTCAAGAATCAGATTATCCCCTCCTCTTTTTTGTCCGTACACTTTGCTACTGTAGCATATCTTCTACTGAGTGAGTAAGTGAAAGATAATTGTTTGTTCTCGCCATGTAGTAACAGATATTCACTTCAGCCACCTTGGACTGAAAGCTGCTTCCAAAAAGACACCGCAATTCATTGTCTTGTCTTCTATACTCTCTGCTTCACTCGCAGGCGTCGATTGGTTCAAATCTGCTCTTCATTCTGATTGGCTGATGATCCAGGAAGCACGTTTGCTTTGAATGCTCCTTGAGATTTTATTGGTGCGTTTCAAGACTTTTAAATTACAAACGGTTGTCATTCAGAGACTTCGAGGCGAGGGTTTTTCAGAAGCGCTCAACATTTGACCATCTGGCAGTTGTTTGATTTGACAAAAGGCGAGTAGTTTTCACAGACTGCATCTATCAGGTAATGAATATAACATCATCATGTGTGCACTGGTGTAATGTTATTGTTGTTATTTGTTTGTTCGTTCAATCGCCTGTTTTCCTCAACGTCACTAACGACAGCTCTTCAGAAAGTTACATCTTACTGCGTAAGCTAAATGTCATCAATGATTTTCGACACTAACATGTGGTTATTTGAACTTGGTTGTAACTTAATGTCGATACTGGTTGATAGTAACTGTGTA
The DNA here is from genome assembly GCA_029823295.1 of Pseudamia nigra. Lineage (NCBI taxonomy): Eukaryota > Metazoa > Chordata > Actinopteri > Kurtiformes > Apogonidae > Pseudamia > Pseudamia nigra. The sequence continues at coordinate 7,999 of JAQQAE010002657.1, read as the reverse complement.
CAACTATAGGTAAGAAAAAATGGTTTAAAATTACCTCCAAAAGTTCTTGAAATGATTACATGTAAATGTCTTACGCATATAAACCTCACGAAATTAGAACGTTATTGTCACTTATTGACTTGTTAGTACCAATTCTAAAATTCATCCAGATCCATCAACTGAACGAAACAACAACGTGACACCGATGAGACAAAGCTCTCATTTACGGGGAAATGCAAGAACCAATTGTGTGTGAAAATGTGAAGGATCACAGGATTCGGATTTGTATTGTACTTGGTTTATGAGGCTTTACATTGACATGCATTATATTCACCTTAGGCAATGCACGGAATTGAAATATGTTGTTGTCATCATTGAAATCACTCTCTGAAGCACCAAGTAAAATGTGGTCAGATGTACAAAAATACTCATTTGGTAGGTCTGGATGAGTGCCACAATAATAAAAGAGCCAGAAAAGATGAATCGGGCAATGAGTGTTGTATTTTAATTCAAAAAACTTAACATTTAAACTACATGGTTCTTAGTAGTGTTGAATTACCACCATTCCTTTTTGGTGTATACGTTTTGTATTTATTTGCACAAGAAAACCTGTGACTAAGACTGTCTTATCATCTGCTTGCAGCTTTTAAGATGACTGCTTCTATCAGAGAGCAGTCAGGCTGTGGCTTTCCCTTTCACAATGTTTCACTCCACTTTTGCAGGATGAGCTTTGTTGATATGAATGATGAGAACCATGGGATTTACCCCGGAGGAAACCACTGCAGCTCAGATGACATTTTTGCCCTGAGTCAACCAACTGGCCGACCCTCCATACTACGTCAGACAGAAAATTTGCCCAGCAAGATGGAGCCAAAGGGGATGAAGGTATAGGATGAGTGCATTATATTACTTTCAATGCCTTCTGAGCTCTAGCTAAATCTGAAATTAAAATACTATTTTAGAACACCAACAACCTTAGCTTTTCCTGCAGCAGTGAGGTCTTACTTCCTGCTAATTTAAGATAATAATCAAGTTTTTTGGCATGTAGGTTTGTTTTCAGACTCCAAGAAGAGACCCAGTGACCAAACGAATTTTGTCTCCTACAAAGTTGACCAAGATGACAAAGGTTGATGAATGTGCAAAAGCACTAGAGTCCTTGACGTTGGAAAATACAAAGTGAGTAAAAGGTGCACAAACAGAAAAATGGGCAAGAAAACACTGATAAATATAACTAAGTCTCTTTTGTTTTTTAACAGTGCTTTGACCCAAGGTGACATAAAAAAGGATGTGCCCAAACAGGGTAATTGATCCATCAGTCTTACAAAGTGATGTTAGTTAGATGTTTGTCTGCTAAAAGGTAACAGGACTTCTGTCTCTTTTTTTCCAGAGGTGTCATCTTATCCAGATGATGATATGCCAATTCAAAGCAAAGGAGGTTATAATTTTGATTTTGAAAACCTTGATGCCATCAATCCCTTCCAGGGTTCCAATAAGATGATGCTTTCTCCACCAAGGCCTGCAGTTGAAATGCCTCCAAAAGATCAAAACCAGTCTCAACCTGAAGAACAAGAGAAGTTGACACAAGAGCCTATTAAATTACAATCTGCTCTTGATGACACACTGCCATTCAGTTCCTCTGTGGAAAATTCCCTAGCTGACATCAGCTCCACAGACAGTAGTGTGGTCGTGGTGAAGGTCCCAGCAGTTGAGAACCAGGATTCATACACTGCAACACCCGATGAAAAGCAACCTGCTAAAACATCCACAAGTGATGTTCAAGAAAAAGCATCAGCCAGTTTTGAGGAGGATGCTCCACTGCCACCCAAAGGTTCTTACAGCCTGGATTTTGACAACATTGATTTGATTAACCCTTTCAAAACGGGTGGATCCAAAATCCAGAATTCGCCTGTGATCAAAAGAACATCCCAAGAAAATGATCAACCTGTAGCAACAGAAACACAACCGGCAGATATTGTCACTGTATCTGAGGTGTCTGCTGAACCTGAAAGGGAACCTGTAGCTGCAGTGACTCCACTGAGTGTCGCCCCAGTTAAAGAAGGTCCTACCAAACTGGAATTCAATTTTGATGAGGGTGAAGTTAAACGTGTACCACCTCCGAAGAAATTTGGGAAAAGGCCCCACACTACAAAGGCTAAAGAGGGGAAGCCTGCACCTGTCACAAAACCACCAAAAGAAACTCCTGCACAGCCTGCAGCAAGTGATGAAGCAGAAATTCCTGTTCCAAAAGGCTCTTATTCATTTGATTTTGAGAAGTTTGATGACCCAAACGTTAATCCTTTTGGCACAAAGTCCAGTATGACCAACTCTCCAAAGTGCAGCAAGACCAGCCCTGTGCACATGGAAACTCCCATTCAGCAGGAAGACAAGCCAGAGCAGAAGGAAACTGTCTCTCCAGCAGAGTATGTTGACATTTCTTTTAAAATTAACAGAAATGCCTGCATTGCAGAGAATGCTCACTGTTTTCCAATGGTTTGTATTCTTTAGAGCTAAAGAGACTGTACCAACTGCCGAACCCGATCCTGTAGCTGTAAGAGAACTTTAATTCCATTTTGATCCATAGTTCATCTATGCTCAATTTGTCATTTGAATGTGTTTTTGACTAAATCATTTTTCTTATTGTGAAATGATAGAATGACAGTCCGGAAGCTGCCAGGGACCAAGACAAAGCACTTGAACTGGAGCCTGAACATGTGCAGAGTTTACCTGAGAAGTCCCACTCAAGCTTCACAGACTTGAATGATGAGTTTGTTCCTGGGACTACATGTAAGTAAATATTGTCCTAAAAGTGATTGCCTAGCTGTGCATCCCAACAAGGCATAATCAACTATTTGGAGAAGTAGAAGAGGTTCCACTTAAATGCACCGTTCATGTTCATATTCATTTTCCTTCTACAATAATGCCTAAAGTGCAGGAGGCAGAAGAAATGTCAGAATTTAAAAGTGTACACCTTTTTGTTGCTCTGTTCTCTTGAAAGTGAAAGAATAAACATGAAGATAAGTGAGCTAACGCTGCTGTGAAAAAAGTTAAAAAAAAAAAAAAAATCCAGAAGCTGTTACATTGCCACAGAGTAGTGTTGTCTCTGATAGAGGTTTAAGAACTATTTGTAATTAAAACTTTCTCCCAAATATTTAATGCCCTACTTCTCTGAAAACACCAATGATCAACCAAAATTCGACTGTTCACTGACACTGTAAAGGTGCTGGTGGCAAACTAGGTGGAAGCTGATCATTTGTGGTGGACCGATATAAATGATTAAACAGGTGACCTGACAGTCAACAGGGCTTACAACCTCACAGTTGTCAAGCTAGTATATTTGTTTACTTGTACCAGATGTTGAAGGAGTCTAAAATGCAGGCTGTCTCCCCTCAGTCATCCTGTGATTAGATGAGCTTCAGTTCTTATCTCCATAGTAACTGCTGCTACAACCGTTTTCAACTCTGCAAGTGAGTACATGAGCTTGTGCACCTGTGAGGTTGTAAGCTGTGTTGACTGGCAGGTTGCATGTCTAATCATTTACAGTGGACTGTGACAAGCCATGGGCTGCTAACTAGTAACCCATGGCTTGAAAGCTACATGCCAACTGCATCTTTAAGACCACATACAATAGGTGGACCTATAATAATCATGAACACAGTTTTTTAAAATACATTTAACCAGGAAAGTATCAATGATCTGTCACAAGAATGTTCTGGTCAAGATGGGTAGCAACACAATTAACACGGTTTTACTTTACATGACAATCAAAAGCTTAATAACAAAATGATACAATAACACAAGTACTGTAATTAAACAAATATGCATCATAAATGAGCAATAGAAGCAAGATATGCCTGCTACCAAGTAATTTATCATCACTTTGAGTTGCATGTCCTTTTGAACTGCTCCACTGTGTATTATCAACCATGAGTGCTGTCATCTAGCACAGACATAAAGATCGTGGCAGTAAGTCTGATTTTGGCCTTAAGAGACAGGGAAGGCTTTATTCCAAAAATCCAGCATTAGTTGCTAAATGTGCAGGGGAAAGGAGAGAAACTTGTATAGTAAATGTAATTTTAAAAATTACAGGAATTCTCCACCATTAATTTGAACCCGATAGCATGTACTGTACATGTGAGTCGCATTTAAACAGCTGCTTTTGATGTCTCATCTCCAGTTATGGCCAATGACTTTGATGGACAGATTGACTACCTGGAGCAGTTTGGATCCAGCAGCGTGAGTGCCCACTTCCTATGTTTGAATAGCAGATTTTCAATGCATAGTCTAACTGTAATATTTGGTCGCCAGTTTAAGGAGTCCGCACTGAGGAAACAATCCTTGTACCTTAAATTCGATCCCCTCCTGAGAGAGAGCCCAAAGAAGTCTGTAGGCCCGACTGTGGAGACCCAGGCACCTCGTCCACCTCCCTTAGTCCCACGGTAAGAAGTTATTCTGTTTCTAATCACTGAGATTTGTACTGGAACCCGATTTTAGTTCTTTAGACATGCTGCATAATGTCACTTTTTCATTTCCATTTCAGTCTTGAAACGCCACAGATGGCAGAAAAAGAGATGAGTGGACCACAAAAGAATGATTTCAAACTGCTTGATGTTGCAGAACCAGTAAGTTGTTCCTCAATTAACATTACTAACCATGTTCTTACAAAACGCCAGTACATTGGAAGTAGTACTGGATGCCTTTGTGCTCCATTTAACTTGATTTATTTACACTCTTACTGTCATCTAGAGTCCTTCAATACTTGAGAGCCTGGTCCCACATGTTCCTCCTGTCCCCCAGCCAACAAACACAGAGGATGCCATCATTGACATGCTGAAGTACAGTCAAAAAGACATGGATGCAGCCATCGCCAGAGTCCAAGCAGAGGTACAGCCTTCTCAGTCTGCTGGGGTTTGACCATCTGGAGCAGTTTAGAGCAACATGGACAAAACTAGAACCGGTTGAGTTGTAGGAAAATGTTCGTGATTGTTCAATTTGAGTTTTATTGCAAAGTACTGCTAAACCAAGGGTAATTTCCCCCCATTATTTACTGTAAAAGTTATCCCAATCCTAGTTTATTTATAGTTCTCAGTCCTCTCTTAAATAAAGTTTGTGACAGTTCATAGAAGCTGCCAACATAAAATTCAACAAGTAGAAAGTTGGCTGTCTTTGGGAAATAGGATGTTGAAATACCCATTAATTGAACAAATATGGGCCTGATTTCCAAATAATAAAGTGTATTTTATTATTATTTTTTTTTAAACCAGGCCAAGGTAACAGAGGACCAGTGGAGCGCCAAGTACAACAAGCTGTTTGACAATTGTCAAGAAATGAGGCAAGTTGCTTTGATTTAAAAAAATAAAAAAATAAATAAATAAATAAATAAAAATAAAAATTCTGAATATTTGTAGTTGCAGACTGGTTAATATCAGTGCATTTGACTTTTTTTTTTTTTTTTTTTTTATATCCCCACAGGAAAATAACTGCAGAGTATGAGCTAGTGATGGCAAAAATGATGGGTGAGTTTAAATAATCAAAGTAAGTAAGAAAATTGAGGGCTGAAGATAAAAATTTAACATTTTCCCTGGTTTACTCAGTCGATCAGGAGAAGGAGAGGGAAGAAGCTCAGGCAAAGCTCAATGAGGCTCTGCAGGAGAAGGAGCAAGTATCCAATGACCTGAACGCCATGGAAAGATCCTTCTCTGAGCTCTTCAAGAGGCTCGAGAAGTACAAGGGGGTTGTGGAGGGCTACAAGAAGGTCAGAATTCACAAAAGCTTGAACATACTATACTTCAAGTGTATTTTTAAGAGGTTTACAATTCTGTTTTTGTGTCATGTCTTTAGAATGAAGAGACCCTGAAGGCTTGTGCTCAGGACTACCTGGCCAGAATCAAAAAGGAGGAGCAGCGCTACCAGACGCTCAAAGCTCACGCCGAGGAGAAAATTGCCCAGTAAGAAAAGCCAAACTCCCGTGTGAGCTGTCTGTAATCCCTTGTAAAGCCAACAGTGCCTGACTGCAGCTTTCTACTCATCTGCAGTGCGAATGAAGAGATTGCAGAGGTGCGGTCCAAATACAAATCTGAGGGATCAGCGCTTCACGTCCAGCTGCGTCGGGAACAGCTCAAGGTGCAATCACTGGAGAAGAGTCTGGACCAGAAGGTGAGATGATGATGATTGTTGCTGTAAAAGCTAGTGTTCAGAGTTAGTTATTATGATGAAATGCACCTCAACAGATAAGTCAGTGATTTATGTTGCCATGAGTGACTGTACATGCACCACCATGCTTATTACACACATTCTCTTTAAAGAAATCAATTTGACAAGCTTTGAATTTTCCCAATCATTTTGGGTACAGCGCTAAACTGAAAAATTGAGATTAGTCTTGAGAGAAAATGCAGCATTAGCTCAAAACATTTTTATTTATTTATTTTCAATTTGTAATAATGTATGGGGGAAATTGTGTAAAACGCATGTGTAGAGTAAAAAAGTTATAACCGAAGCCCATTTCAAACCAAAAATAGAAGACAAATGTGTTTCAGGTAAAGGTTTTTTTTTTTTTTTTTTTTCTAATTTATGACCTATAGTTCAGTGTAAGTGCAGCATTATCACCTTTTTGCCCAAGTAATATTTTACCACAATAGTTTTTTTTTTTTTCTCCTTACCATTCATGACACCAGTTGCTTTTGATTTAGGATCGGCAGGTTTTCAGAACACTTCAGACTGATTGTTTGCATGTTGTCATTTAATTTCATTGCAAATCTTTCGTTAAACAGGAAAATCCTGAGATCCGGTCAAAAATGATTTTAATGTATCTTAAAACTGCCTTGTAGACTCCAGAAATGTGTAGATGGTGTTAATTTGATTGACATCTTAAAGTGATTCCTTTTTTTTTTTTCTTTTCAGGAGAAAGAGGCTGAAGAGCTTACCAAACTTTGTGATGAACTCATCTCTAAAGTCCAGAAGGGTTGAGCTCAATTGTGAATACTATTCTTTCCCCGTTCTTTTATTGTTGTTCAAGTTCTTTACACATGTAGTGTGTCAAGTTTGTCCTTGTCAGTGTGTCTTCTAGTACTGTAAAAAATGTAATAAAGGTGATTTATGCGTCTTAATTTCTGTTACTTTGAAGTCCGCTCCTTTCAAATGGAAGTGTCCACTCATGTCTTCTTTTGTCAAAGTGTCTCTAATAGCTTAAAATCTGAGGCCGTTGTGTTTTATAACTATTAATACAATGAATAGAGGTGGAGGAGAAAAGATTGCAAAGGGCAGTTGCTGTTTTTCTTAAATATGTCTGACATTATACATAATGAAACAAAAATAAGCACTGAACAAAATTAATATAAATGAACAGAACCACCAAAATAATTAACTCAACAAAATATTGAAGGTGGTGAACTAAAGGTAGTAATGATAGTAATGATATTATGGAAACTGATCAAAATAACTGAGAAAAGGAATTAAATATTCAACAAAAATGAACAGGAACCAAAAAAAAAAATGAAAAGTAGAAAATGAAAATGTGCTCGCATAAATAAGACTATGAACAAGTGCTCACAAAAGTTAACAAAATGGGGAAAAAATGAGAGAATTTTAAAAATAATTCACAAAAATAAGGAAAATGATTACAATGGGAATAAGAAAAGTTTAATTAGTAAAATGATAACATGCAACCAAATAATTTGGGCTTCCTAACCCAAAATGGGTCCTGACCCAAATGACCTTACGTTTGAGAAATATTGCTGTAGTGCATCCTCATGATTTCTGCCAGCAGGGGGCAGTGCTGACATTCTGAATACCCATCACCTGGCTGGTGGATTTCCAGTCTTTACCTGCATTGAGCTGACTGATTTTTGAATCCCACTGTTTTATTCTACTTCTATAAGGTCTGAGTAAAAACAAGACATTGAGTGTACTCTCCTGTTGCCCATCTGGAGCTCATCCCCATCCCATATTGCTTACAACAAAACAGGACCTAGCCTCATACAATGCTCCCCTTCTTTCCTGAGCAATCACAGGGTCCTGTCACATC
>JAQQAE010002656.1:0-21788 GCA_029823295.1 Pseudamia nigra | reverse complement strand
TTATAATCCGGTGCGCCTTATGTATGGAAAAAAATTAAAAATGTGACATTTTTGGACAGTGCGCCTTATAATCCGGTATAAATACGGTAATTTGACTCGTGCAGTAAAATTAGTAGATGTCCATTCCAACGTGTCAGAGCTGCATGGTTATGGTTATGGTTTGATACAGAAAGTTCACATACTGCTCAGCTAACTATATCAAGTCAAACTGACAGTAGCATTAAACATTCACAAACTCAAAGAAATCCAAAAACTTGGCTATACTGTAACCACGTGACAGAGGAAGGTTTTATTTTTCATTTCTGTAAATTAGATCATGCTTAACATCTTCAATCTGAACATTAAAAGGAGATTTATGGTGCAAAATAAAGTTTTGTGTCTTTTCTTGTTTTAAAACTCTCTAAAAAAAATAATGAAGTATCAAAAGTCTCACATGAAGGCAAAAAAAAAACAAACTGACCTTTTTTAAATAACTGGAGCTTAAATGAGCCATTTTGATTTTTGGACATTTATGACATCACAAAGCACCCTGGGATAACGTGCCACAGAGTCTACGAGATGGTATCCATGGCACATACTGGAAAAGCTTGTGGTCAGCAGGAGCTCATTTAGATTTAAAGCAACATACACTGAAATTGTCCATTTGATTCAGGAATATACAGATGCAAATACAGCGAAGTTGAAGAATGTAGGGGAATTTAAATAATGACACCTGCAGGTCTCACTTAAGTAAATTACTGGCCATTAAGAGACTTATTTAACACTATAGTTTGACTAGTGCAATAAAAATCATAGCTGCCCATTCTAACTAGTCAAGTCTCACGTTTTGGAAAAAATATGGGGATTATTGCTTGGTTGATATGGAAAATGCACATACTCAGAAATGTTAAGTCAGATTGGTAAAGTAGCATTAAACATGCCATGCAACGTCAAAACTACAAAAGCTAGTTGTGTCTATTCTTGCATGCTTCTCATAGGACCAATAAACATTTGACAGTGGATTTCTACTTTTCCATTTCTGTGAATTCGGTCACTGAAGCCTCTTCAATGTGAACATTCAAAAGTGCAAAATAAAGTTTAGTGTCTTTTCTTGTTTTAAAACGTCTGGGGTCTCTAGAAATAATCATAAAGTATCAAAAGTCTCACAGGATGGAGGAAAATAAAGTGACCTTTTTTAGGTAATTGGAGCTGAAACAAGCTGTTTGAATTTTTGGAGTCTATGAGATGGTATCCATGGTGCAGACAGGAAGACTTTCTCGTCAGCAGGAACTCATTTGCATTTAATGCAACACACACTGAACTTGTCCATCTGATACAGGGCTCAAAATCCAGAATATACAGGCAAGGTAAAGTAGGGTATATCAGGTATTTTGAGCTAATATTTAAGGGATATGTGAGAATTAAGTGAATATGTTGGAACTAGTCATAATACACTTTTGACTAGGAGAAAATTCCTTACAAATGTCTAAGACGTTTTAAATATTAACATGTCTGTCTTGTATACACGTTTCACATGTCATTTTGTTTGTGGATATGTATTTTCCACATCGACCTTGATGTTATAGACGTCAGTATCTATGATCACCATGAAATAAAGGCTGTGATTGTTTGTTTTTTTCCAGTTTTGCGGATCAGCCGAAACCAAAAGTTTGTAACCTTTGCAATGTAAAGAGCCACTTTTAGACAAAAAGTTCAAATATGTTTGTCGCGAGCCCATTTTAGCTGTAGTGTGTTTAAAATTTATTATCACTATACAGTATTTATTTTTTCATTTTGATTGTTTGCATTGATTTTGTTGATTATTTTCACTTTTGTTCATATAATGGACTGTTTTCAACATCATTGTTCATTTTATTGCTTTTTTTTTTATTTGTGGTATTTGTATTTACATTGTTGTTCCTCTTTTATTCATTATTTTACTAATTTCTGTTAATTTCCTTGGCTTTGGTCATTTACTTGATTATATTGTTAATTTTGTGCATTTTTCCCCTTTTTTCCTTTTATTTTGTTTATTTTCCAGTTCATTTTCTTCATCTGCTTGTTGATTTAGTTCTTATTTTGTTTATTTTGATTTATTATAATGTGGTCCTTTCATGGGTCAAAGCCACAGGAGCCACATGTGGCACTAGAGCCCCAGGTTGCAGACCCCTGCCCCAAAACCTCCTAAATATGGACCTTTTTGGACTGTTTTGAACACACCTTCTATTTCAGTGGCTGTGAAAGAACATGTATGGAATTATGTAGTAAACGAAAAACTCAAAACAAGTTTTATATTTTAGAATGTGCAAAGTAGACACATTTAGCTTTGATGAGAGTTTTATTTATGAAGTAGACACCTGGAATGGTTTTCAGTTCACTGGTGAGCTAATTTGTGCCGTTTTTTTGCCTTCATGATGTATTTTGGATCATCATTTGTCTTGTGTGGAGGAAATGTGGGTTCGGAGTCAGTCGTCCTATTCATGCTACTACAACTACTGCGCATATATATTTGCATATTGAATCTGATGAGAGAATGCTGTGAGTGTGCAAAGCTTTGGACCATGTAAATATATAAAACATGTTCTATGTTGTTTGATACTTTTTTTTGTTTTGTTTACTACATGATTCCATACATGTTCTGTTTGGATGTCTTCAGTATCAACGTCCAATGCTGAAAATGATGAGAAGTTGTGTCCAAACATTTGACCGGTTGTGTATATGCAGCCGTTTATGATTATGTAATAGCACTGTCTGTTCTTGTGACTGGAAATTGAACGTGTGCAGCCTAATGATTAAATGTTAAAATGCTGCATAACCGTTTAAAGCATGATCAGATATTTCAGCTTGATTCTGGACGATACAGTCAGATTGTTGCAAAAACAGACTTTTGCCTTGAAGAGGATGATGTTATGAGTGAGGTTCCTTCAAATGTTAACACAGCTCACTGCTGCCATTCTCATGCATCTTTTATTCAGGCAGATTTTGAAAAGCTTCTGGCTGTGCTTTCATTCCCTCCTCTGGGCATCTGAGTGGCGTTTGTTATGCTTAAACATTGCCCCCTGCTGGCCGCTCTGTGGTATTGCATTGAGCCTCCAGTTTGCAGTCCACGCCTCAAGGCATGGCACCGGTTGTGGCGGCGCAGTAATTAGCCTTTGGTGTTGCCATCTGTGCAGAGTGTGAGTGAGGAAAGCGGAGACCAGTCAATTTTAGATCCAACCTTTTATTGAGGACATTCTTTGTAAGCATAAAAACCTTTGAAGATGCATTGCTGAATAGACGCCCTGTCTTTTATAGGCTATTGTTTGTGGCGCAGCACTGACTGTGCTCAGTAACTGAACTGTAAGTTTGAATATAAAGATGTTAATCAGCGATGGCACAAGCCTCCCACGGTGCTGACAGGTCTCCCGTCCTGTCCTCCTCCTGTCTTGTCTCATCTCATCTCATTTCCTCCCTCCCTCTCTCTGTCTCCCTGTCCTCTCACTTCTCATTTCATCCTTTGTCCTTTCTCCAGCTTTTAGATGCTGCTGCTCTGCTCAGCAGTTTGGCACCTTCAGAGTGACAGTTTCACGCCTCCTCTATCACCTCAGGGTTATTATATACCATCTCAGGGTTGCACACAATGTGCACACACCACACACACACACACACACACCACTAAGCCTTTATGATGTGACTTTCCCATCAGAAGAAAGTTGGACTATCTGAACCCATCCAGCCTCGATGATGATGATGATGAAACTCCGGTACATGACTGATGCTGCTTTTCTTCTCTTCGAGACGGAGGATTTTACATCCTGCTGACAGATTGTAGTAACATTTTCATAACAAAACATGGGTATATTTACATTTGACACCATGCAACACGTTTTTGTGCCATTAACGTTCAGTAGAGGTTAGTGCATGAGTCAGATCACTCTCAGTTTAAGTGCAGGCCTGTCAGGGAGATTTTAATTGTTTCTTTAATATTCATCATAAGGTTGGTTGTAGTTGGTGGTCTGAGGGCGAGGAATGGTGTAATCTTTGTCAGGGTCAATTTCCTGTAACAAAGACAAATACAGAGAACCACATTCATCATGTCACTGCAATTAATACAAGTGATAAACTGTGCTTTCATTAACCTTACAATACAACTTAGTCATAATCGCAGGAAAAGGTCAGAGTGTTTAATTACGGACTATGTGAAGTCAGATTGTTAATCCTAATGGTTTATTACTCACTGTCATGGAGAATCCCGACTCATAGGGTGAACACAGCACTGGCTCAGTTCTTCTGCCTGAAGGGGACACATGATACAGTTGGCTAATTATCGCTTCATTATATACCGTTCATCATAAAAGCCTGCACTGAACGCCGAGCTGACTGATAGTGGAATTCATTTTCTAATGATGGACACAAGCGCCACACTCGTTTGAGCTCAGAGATAATGTTCAACATCAAGCGTGTCTTTAAATTAAAGTGGAATTTCTCGCCGTGCTCAATAATCATCACTCCGTCAGGCCTAGTATATGGATTATCATCACTGTTTAATTCATAGTGAAATGCAGCCAAGTTTCTGTTAAGCTTTACAAAGAGTGAATCCAAACATATTAAAACTTCAGTGACTGTAATTGGGTAAAAAAAAAAAAACAAAACAAAACTTATGAATTACCTTTCAGCATCTTGCCATTTAAGTTTTCTGAGAGGAAACAAATTCAACTCCCTTCTATCACGTCTGCTTTTTGGCTTCGATTGGACCTCGGCCACTCATTTTCAGAGCGACAGGTGGGATAAATACATGATTGACAGCTAGGATGACCTATTGCTAGGAGGGTTATCAGAGAAATGTATGTTTTCAAATTGCCTCCTCCCACGATTTGTCGTATTTTGTTTTAAAATGTGTCAATATCGTTTTGACGCTAAACAGTTTAGACACAACTCCTTCAGTGTTTTATTATTATATATGAAGATTGTACGTTAATACTGAAACATCCAAACTGCCACTACCAGCACCATCTGCCAATGCCAAGTGTTTATACGGTTACGAAGTAATCGGTTACACGTGAATAAAAGGTAAGTTAAACTGAATTCTTTATGGTTTTTAAAAGTCTTGTATTGAACTTGTTGAAACCTGCAGAAACCCTGGAAATCAGTGTTGTGCAGTTTGTGTTGAAGCGTTACAGTGTTGTGTTCGTTCACACATGTTCCTACTAAGTGCAGATTTCAAAGTGCAAACTCCCACACTCCTTTTATAACCAACAAATGCAGCCAGTTGGCATGAACCCTCGCAGGCATCAGTGTTGAGGTATTTACGACTATTGCTGTTATCATTCTTATACCTGTTTGCCCCTAAGCTGGTTCAGATGTTTTCTCTTAGGTCCCTTTCAGTTTCAAACTAATGAGGTCAGCTCCTCACCTCTCCTGTTCTCGCCTTCCTTCTCATAGCTTCCATTTTCTTTTCCTTCCTTGGGGCTGGGAAGTCCAGGGATGTCCGGACTGGTGCTTGTCCATCCTGCAAAGCTCAAAGGGACATCCTTGGACTTTGATTCTCCCCTGCAGAGGAAGGCGACCTGGGACAAACCATGTCCGAGAAGCAACACCCAACCATTGGCCACCAAGGCGATGCTAAGGACCGGGTCATCCCACACGGGCCGACGGCCAATCTCAGTGTTCCCTCTGGTGAACATAACAATCCACACCACCCAGATGCTAGCCGAGAGCAGCATTGTGAGTGCGAGCAGCATTGCCTGAATGCGTCCCTGCTGGTTGGTGGGCCCTGTGTAGCTGTAGCTGTACGTGAAGCAGGACTGGCACAGGAAATGCAGGGACAGGATTAGGGTGATGAGCAGGAGGCATAGGACATAGATGAGCAGCATGACAAACTCCTCATGACTGTACTCGCATGGCTTCCTGTCCCGAACCAAAACGAGGATCAGCCACTGGGTAGCGATGATAATCTGCACAGTGAAGAGCCCCAAGGCCAGGGCTGGCTCTCCCCAGCCTCGAGCTGCCGCGAAGCCGAGCAGCGCGAGGCAGCGAGCCAAGAGGCAGGAGAAGGCCAGGGAGAAGAGGACGCCGAAGAGGAAGAGCCTGGTGGGGCAGGTCTGCGGGGTGAGACGGATGATGAAGGCGAAGGTGATGGCAAAGATCCCAGCGTTGGACAACAAGAACATGGACACGCAGCTCACCGTGCCTCCAATGCTGCTGCGGTGCTGCTTTGACGTGCAGCAGATCCAGATGGACCACACCAGCAGGCCTGTCAGAAGACCCATGCTCAACAGGAAGCCTGAAGATGCAAGGGTCTCCAGGATGATTCCCCATGCTGCCCTGCGGTCACACAGGTACCTATACACCGGGTCCAGTCCTATCCTACAACCTGGCACCTTTTTGAAAGTAGTATTCGAAGAACCAGTTTGGGTGTTGTTCACAGGACTGACTGAGCCGTTGTTGGCTGCCGACTGGCCCAGACAGGTGAGAGGCCCATAAAAGAGGAGGAGGAGCGCGAAAAAGGATTTGCGCATCTCGGATAAAAAGGACATATTCGTTTAAGTAATCCACACGGGATCCGTCCTTCCTTTTAAGCCTCCTTTGATGTCTTTTCTCCTGAAACAAACAGCACTTGTAAGCAAAATGCATTTCACATGCCTGACTGTGACTACTCGCCTGTCGGAGAGCTTTAAACCCGGCTGTACACACTGCCTAAATACTCTGAAGGTGCAAAACAAGCGGGATGACACAGAAGGCGAGATAATACAGAGGTCACAGCATGGAAAAGAAAAAAAACGGGAGCGATATGACAGGCAGAGTGAAGAGGGAGTGAAGAAACATGCCACAACAAAGCCGAGGAGCGTGAGAGAAAGAGTGGAGAAGGGAAGAAATGCGACTTTGAGCTGAGGTTGAGACATAAAACAAAGAAAATATGTAAATCTTCTGCTGCATCAGCTCATAGAAGTAAGGAAAACACACTTGGTTGCATACAGGGCAGCGCGTCGTGTCGAAAGATATTTCTTCGTGATAGCTGATTGCCACTTCCTTTTACTCATAACAGAGCCTTTGTTTCCACGTCAGAGATTCAAATATGACCTTCAGTACATCATACTGGTACGTGTGGGTTTATTCATTGGAGATGATGGTTGTGGGGATTATTTTCATCATCAAGTCATCATTTCTTCAATAAAATAGTGACAAATGCTTAAAAAGGTAGTCAAAAGTACAATTTTCCTAAATGAAACCACTCGTTGAATCCCAAATATAAGTCCTTTGGAATCAGATATGGCAAAGTAAAGCATAAAGGTATCACATTTGGAAGTAGTACTTAGGAGAATTTGGGGATGTTAACTGTACAGTGTCTGAAACAGATAAGACAGCATGCATTTTCTAGATGAAATCAAACAGAAGCATCAATTTGCATAAGGAACAAATAAAACCCAGTGGCATCTCAAGGCAGGATTTACCAGCATGAACAGAATGAAAAAGTCACCTGGTTGGTAGTGAAAGACAGGGAATGCTTAGGCTGCATGCGCTATAAAATGCACAAATCCCAGCAGTAGTTTGTAGAATATGCCAAGAACCACCTCCAAACCCTGCGTGAAAACAAAGACACTCACCTTTTAATCCTCTGAGTCTTAGCACGAACAGATTCTACCTGTTAATCACACTCCTAAAGACCTAATTTGAATGTTTGGGCTGAACTGTTGTCACAAGTTGCGTTGGAGCTTAGTCGTATCCATGCGCCTCCTATCCTGAGGACGTGTCCATGTCTGAGCCAGCAGCAGGTAACCGGAAGAGCACCAGGTGAGGGGAACGATGGAGCCGCCGAGCGCTCCAAGTCCCCGAGGAGAGGAGTGTGTTTTCACCTCCGATTCGCATCAACAGGTCAGGCAAGAGCCGTAAAACCCACACCCAGACTCACACTTTCCTGTCTCCCCGTCCCCTCCCTCACCTTACACTGTAGGTGGGGCCCGCACACCTGGGGGTGATGATACACAAAAACACACACACACACACACACACAAAGAAAGCGTTCACTCCTCCCTCATTGTGAATCCAACTTCCTATATGCATTTGAATCCCAGTTCAGATACGGTGGATTTGGACTGAGAGGCCCAGTCAAAGGTTTGGACATGTCTTCTCCTACAGCGTTTTTTCTTTATTTTTATTAGTTTTAACATTGTACTTTGACATCCAAGCTGAAAGAACACGGATGGAATTACGTAGCAAACAAAAAAAGTCAACAACCCAGAGCATGTTTTATATTTTAGATTCTTTCAAAGCTTGATGACAGTTTTACAATCTTTCATCAGATTTGTGAGGTAGTCACCTGGAATAGTTTTCAGCTCACAGGCATTTTTTGCCTTCATAATGCGTTTTACATCATCAGTTGTCTTGTACAGAGGGAGGGTGGGTGCAGAGTCAATAGCCCTACTAGTGCTACTACAACTACTGTACAAATCCATGTTATACGAAGAAGCACTAAACGTCAGAAACCATCAGATACTATCTGAGGTTCTGCAAACTGGTGGTTTCTGAGGCTGGCAATTAGTAGCTGTTGGTCTTCGACTCCTGGGAGGCCAGTTTCATCACGGTATGATCTGCGATCGTATTTTAACACAGGGCAACTCTAAATGTGGAATAAGGTGCTTTTCGTGGTCATGTTTTTAAAATAATTGTCTGGCGTACTTTTGCGGTCAGGGCTCGTTTCAGCTTGAATATGATTGGTTCTATCTCATGATGTTTTAAAGATTTGCAATGTTGTTCATAGTGGACTGATATAAATGATTAAACATGTGACCTGCCAGTCAGATTGGCTTGAAAACAGTTGTCAAGCTAGTATGTCTGTTTTTTTTTTATTTTTTACTTGTACCACATGTTGAAGGAATCTGAAATGCAGGCTGTCTTTCCTCAGCCAAACTGTAGTTAAACTCCCCAGTCACTACATCTACTACTGTTTTCAACTCTGTAAGTGCCTAAGCTCGTGCACCTCTGATTTTTGTAAGCCATGTTGGCTGGTAGGTCGCCTGTCCAAACATATATAACATACCACTACAAATGATTATGTCACAAATCACAAACATTCCAAAGGGCTTGTTTTTTCCTGGAGGCCATCTCGTTGTGGGGATTTGTTGGTTTAAATAAAGGTGGAAATGAAGGACAGACATAAAACACTAAACATCAAACTGAAAATGCATAAACTCTTCACTCCTGAATGAAAATCATGTTTTGTTCTGCCACCATCACCATCCCTTCCTAACAATTTGTTCCCCTTAACAACTGCAACCTCTACTGCATGCAAAAATAATACAGACATGGACATTACATGCAGTCCAAAAGTGGAAGACAGTGTGAGGGCGGGGAAACGAGATCCCTCTGACTCATCCTGGTTTCAATGGACGACTAGGCGACACCTTTGTTACTGACAAATCATAGCAACAACATGTCGGAGTGATGAAGTTTGCCAAAGGGGAGAATTACGTAGAGAATGGAGATGACTTTTGACTGTTTTTCTGCAAGTCCATGCAAAGCACCTCAGCTCATGCCTGCACACGCACAGTTTACAGGGTGTGTTAGTCAGATCAACCTGAAAATCACTCCACTGTGCAGGAATTCTTCAGTGACTTCATTGGTTGTGTTTGTTGCAGGATATATACAGATAGGAGTGTGTACTGTTTGCAGAAATATAAATGTCAATCTCCTGAATGTTTCAAAAGCCCCGTGTCTCCCCGATGTTGTACTCAGTGCCAGAGGAATTCAAGCTTGACGTCATTTATGTGAAAGATCCCAGAGCAGACACAGGCATTGTTTCCCTGTCGCTGTCGGTTGAAGTGAAACCTGTACTAACACAGGCTCCGTCGTCATAGCATAAGTGTAGAAAAAGTGGGTGATGGTTGTTGAAGGATGCTGACACGAGCTACGGAGGTATTTTCACATTGTTTTTGTATCTTTCCAATCTGCACCTTCATTCACCGTTTCAGAAACACACTATGAGGAATAAAACCACCTTGTAACTCAGTAAAATGTGCATTTGTAAAACCAGTAAAACTAGGAAAACACACATCAATAATTCAAATAAATCACAAATAAAGTCACTCAATTAAAACCACACAAAAGTATGCAAATGGAACACAGACAGGGATATTGGCGTCCAATCCTGATGTCCTCCACTCCTTCGCTTTACCGTCCAGGAGAGCGATGATGTCGGCTACCTCGGAACCATCTGATGGAAGCGTGGATGAGGGAGCGTTGTGATATGAAGGACAGACAGAGGCCAGGCTCAGCACTGTAATGGCTGGGACGAGGCAAACGTGGCTCATAGTTACAGATTTCCCATAAAGGGATAAATAAATTAGATTTCATTCTGTTTTATTCATGTCTGGGCTCTGGTGCCGGAGGAGCAGGTGGCGGGAATGTGGAGAAGCTGCTGGACAGGATGGAGTCTGGACCTGCAGAAATGTGTTCATTTGTTCACTTTTGCTCATTGTGTTACTTATTTGTTCAGTTCTTGTTGCATATTTTGTTCATTTTTGTTAACTTACTTGATTATTTAGATCATTTTTGCTTCTTTTATTGCTTATTTGCTAGATTTTTTGTTAGTTCACTTGATTATTTTTTTCATTTGTGCACATTTAGTTTATTTTGATTATTACTTTTATTATTTTATTACTATATTACTATTATTGTTTGTCTGTTAGTTGGCAACATTACTCAAAAAGTCATCAATGGATTTTGATGACATTTTCAGGATAGCTCAGAAGGGATACAAGGAACAATTAATTTGTTTTTGGGGCAATCTGGATCACATTGTGAAGTATTTTTCACCATTGCAAGATATAGCCATAGATGAACTCATCATATTATAGGTGAACTAATAATAATATTAATGTGATTCCAAATACGAAGGATTGGTTTTCATGGTCATGGAATCTAATAATAGAGACAGAGCATATTTAAGGCTGTTAATTTGTGGTGGGACTGAGCTGCTTGGTGGAGCTCTGCACCCTCCAACTGCTGTCTAGTTACATTAATTTTATAATTAACTTGACAATTTTGTACAGTTTTGTTAATTTTTTGGATTATTTTTACATCTCTTGCTCATTTGTTGAATTTATTTTGTTGCTTATTTTTTGTTTGTTTTGTAAATTTTTGCTCAGTTGCTCTTTGTTAATTTACTTTTCCATTATTTTGCTCATTTTCTCTTTTCATTTATTGAATTGATTAGTGATATTGATAAGTTTTTACATCTCACTCTTTCCTCCTCCTCCTGAAGCCAAATACAACTGAGGTTGAGTAAATTTTCATCACAAATGTAACTGGGTAAAAGTAAAAAGTTTATTTGAAAAAGCTATTGAAGTACTTACACAGCTATAAATGTACTCGAGTACTAATCACCACTGACGAGCACTGCAAACCTGTCCCGTTGACCAATGGCTGCTCAGACTGTGTAATAATATTCTCCTTACATTTTAATGCCTGTTTTCAGTGCATTTCGGTTTTTTAAAACGTTTCAATCGTCAATGTAAGAAAAGTGATGACAAAGGGTCATGTGGACTTTTTTGTCTTGTCAACTCTGTTCCAGGTTTACATTTATATCACTGTAATCTGTTTTCTATGCCGGACTGCAGTACCTGTGAATGGACACTGGGAGAATGAGCTTTAAATTTTTTATTTAGTATGGATTCTTTTTCTCCTCAGACACACTGTACTTCCACTTTATGACAGATGATGCCCCCTGCTGGTGGAAAAGTAAAGTAAACTCTACTTTTCTTCCAAATCCATATAGCCAACAAGTTTTATTACAGTGTTATTTCTTACCTAAGGCACAAATAAACCATAGTAACATTATTCATTATGTCATGTCCTCTTTAATACCAGCAGCCAAAACAGTTCTTGGCGTTAAAACTGTCTTATTTAATCCCAGTGCATCAGTTACTGATCAGTGCATCAGTAAAATGTAACATGTAAATTAATGCAGTAGAAACAGGATTCTAAGATGTGTCATTTTTTATTACTAGCTTAGATATGTCTTAGATTCATATTTCTACAGGTACATTTTCCTTGCAGTGGAGCAGTTTCACAGTCTTATTAGTAGTTTTAATTAAAGGTCCCATATCTTAATGTTTAAATTCATATCTGTGCTCCTTACCAGTGTCTATTAAACACTGTAAAGTTGTCGACCACACAGACTACGTTCACACTGCAGGTGCAAGTGGCACAAATCACATTTTTTTTGCCTGCATGTGACCCAGGTCTGCCTTTTTCTTGACAATGTGAACGTCAAGAATCCGGAATCTGATTTGGGCCATTTCCATATAGTCTCAAATCAAATACAGGTGAGATGTTTCACAATGTGACCTGAGTCTGAACTGTCACATTGGAGCTGATGTGGCTTTCACGTCATTCACATTTGTCATAATTCTGTGTTGACAAAGATCACTCATGTTCAATATTTAAGACAGTTTTATGGATATATTCAGTAGAGGGACTGTGAGACCTCATAAATATATGTTATGACGCTTCTGTAAAACTTCACTGAGGTAACGTTAGGGCGTATTCACACTACGACCGTTTGACCCCAGCCGCGATGGAGCACGTTTGTCTCCCCCCCCCCCCCCACTGCTCTGTGTTCACACTGACAGCTCAGAAATGCTCTGAAGCACGGATACGCATGTACGTAGGAGTTTTAGTAACTGTGGTTACCAGTCATTGTTGGTAAAATGCAGCCTTCTACTGAATGTATACATTATGTAATGCTGCAATTTAACGTTTAGTTGAGGCAAGATGGGTCCGACATGGACACCCCCCCCCACACACACACACACACACACACACATACAATTTAAAAGTTAGTTTTGGCGTCGAAAAGCCGTAGTCACTAACATGGCATCTAAAACAGAACTGGCTTCAGCTAAAAAGCAACAGGACGCCAACAGATGATACCAAGCTAGCAACGCATCTGAGGAGGTGGCTATGCTAATCCAGGAAACGATGAAAGAGGAGATGGAAACGATGCAAAATACGGTAGCACTTTTGCTGAAAGACCCAATAGGGAAGTGTACGGAGGAGAACGGCAACATTCTTCTAAAGCCAGCCACACATAGAGAAACGTGATTCACCTCGTCTGCTTGATGTGCAGCGGTTCCTGACACAGATTTTTCAGTCTTGATGTCGTCCTGACAGAAATCATGCCGATTCAAAATTAAATTGTGTTGAAAAAGCAGTTAAAGGCATTGTTGTTCAAGCGAGCTTTTAGTTAGTTATGAATTTTTACTAGAGTTTGTTTTTATGTTTCTAGGTTTGCATTGTTAAATGTTTGTGCTTATTTTACTGTGAAGCGCTTTGTGATTCTTTCTGTGAAAAGTGCTATATAAATAAATTTTGCTTTCGCAGGTGATGTGCAGCAGTCACGACTCGACTTCGCGACTTTTATCATTGTTGGACTTGTGAACGTGTATGACAATGCAATTGATGTTTACTGTCAATAGATGGCGCCAGTTACCAGGCGTGAGTCAGGTGTCAATGTGTAGCTGTGTGCGAGGTACGTTCAATCGTTTGTACCAGACCAAAGGACTCATACAGTTGAGTTGGGATCAGACCCGGTTCTCCATGTGCAGCCGGCATGGAAGAACAAGCAAATGCCCATGAAAAGAAGTTTAGCACTATCTTCACCAAAGTAGATAGTCTGCAAGCTAGTCTGTGCAAGAACGAGAGAGAAACAAACTCCAGCATGACCAGGGTGAATAAGCTGCACAAGAACCTTAACAATTTAGAAGACGGGCCACAGAGAAATAATGTGCGGCTGGTTAACTTACCTACAGGTGTGGAGGGCGATGGTCCAAGAGGTTACCAGCAGAAAATGTTGTCTACCTGGATCCCTTTTATTAGAAGCCAGCATAAGAATCCAGTGATCGACAGACCTCATCAGATCTACTGTAACAATACATCGAGACAGCGAACCATGATCTTCGGGCTCCTGCGCTGCACCGACCGTCAGGTGATTCTGGAGGGTGCGAGGAAAGCCAAACCCATGCTTCCTGATGGTGCTCAGCTCCATTTCTTAGCCGACTCCAGTCCTGGGACAACACGGGACTGGCAAAAATACAGGGAGATGCGTGCTAAACTACGGCAGAAGGGGATTGGCTCATTCCTTATTTACCCGGTCATTCTGAGGGTGAATTAAAAAGGCATGAGGATGTCATTGAACTCTGCAGAGGAAGTACAGGAAACACTGAAGACATCAGTGCTTGGAGAGATGGAAAGTGATCCTGGGCAAGATGCGCAACCCACACTAGAGGACACTGAACCCGTCCGAGAGGCTGGAATAGATGCAAGTTGAACGACAATAGGTTCAACTTGCATCTATTATGCAAGTTATTATGCAATATAGGTTAGATTTTTAAGTGTTGGCTGTCTGGAATGTTATTATAAATGGAAATGTTCAGTAAAAAGTTGATAACATTACTCAAAGCAGTCCTTTAGGTATGAAATGTGCTGTGGCACAGATTGAAGGGCGTACTCACACTGTCAATGTCCAAGTACGTAAAAACACCTTAGTTAACATACTGTAACTGCAATATTTTGGGCATATACAGTATATTTTAAAGGGTCCATTACTGATTTATAAGAAGAATCATGTGCCTGGTGCATCTTTTGATTCTAAGAAGAGTAAATGTAAGCAGGGCAGCATTTCTTACCTGCCAAGGTTATGTTTTTGTCCCATTTGTTTGTGTGTCTGTTAACAGGATAACTGCTAACAGATTTTGACAAAATTTTCAGGATAAGATGGAAATTGGTTTTGTGAGTGACCTGTATCACCGCCTGGATCCAGGAAATTTTGAAGGATTCTTTATCATTGCAAGATAGGGACAATTTCAGCATTTTTGCATCAAACTCTATATAGAATGTCCAGAATGCTCGTCAAAAGAAGACTGGTTTACTGGAATACTGGTTTACTGGATTACTGGATACTGTCACAATAGCTTGTACGAGCGTTTGAAATTTCATGTGGATCCTGGCAGTATTTTGGATCCTTCCATCCAGAACAGGTAGATTTATGGTTCTCATGGAATGTCTGGGACTGTAGGGCAACAAATAATGGTACAGACCTGCAACTAGCACCAAAGTTTAGCCAAGAGTGCTGAATCACTGTAGTGCCAATGGATTTTTTTGCATTGTCATTATGTTTGGAGCTAGATCCAGATGAAAACTGCCATTATGGAAATACTGATTATTTGTGAATACCTATTGAACTAATAATAATATGAATGTCATTCCAAATGCTACCGGTATGTTTTCACGGTCAAGGAATCCAATGATGTAGATAAATTAAATGTAGGCCTGTTATTGTTGAACATAGATCAGATTATGGGGGAAAATGAGCTGCTTGGCAGAGGTTTGCACTCTCTGAATGTCAATCTTTATTTCCTCACCAGTCCACTCTGTGGATAGATGACATGTTCATTTGTTGGTGGTTTTGGTCGTGGTGGTGCGTTCAGGTACATGACTTCCCCACACTGTTGATAATTGTGTTCATTTTTAAATAATACAACAATTCACCCTTTAATTAACAAGACGATGGGAAATAATAGCCCTTTTCTGATTTCCTTCAAATGTAATGACAAAGTAATTACATTTGATTCACATGTGATCTTATAACATGTCACGCTGTAACAGACAACATTCAACACTGCTGATGTGTCTGTATTTAACAGAATGTAGAAAGTCATGAATGTTTTATGAGTTGTAAAGTGCAGTTAATACGCAATGGATTAATTGAAAAATGAAGCAGACAAAAGAAATCAGTCCTCCACTTTGGGACGCAGGCAGCAGCAAAGGGCAGCTACGACTTTCCTGCAGAATCTCCAAATTCTCTTCAGGATGGACTTTTGGAAGCTTGAGGAAGATGGTGATGGGACTTCAGAAGAGGAAACATCTGAACCTGGGTTGTCAGAGCAGGCGGCCAGAACCTCATCTTGATCGCAGTTTGTGGCATCAGCTTCTCCACATGACGTCTTCTGCGTCATCACTGGAGGAAAACAGCAGTTCTCTTTCAGATGATGGTTGATCTTCACTGGAGACTGTGTTTTCATTTTCTCCATCAGACCAGTTCTCTGGATCTTCATTGTAGGAGTACAGTGGTAGAGCTCCCTCAGAGAGCCAAGATGACAACGCTGACTCCTGCACATGATTGACAGACTTCCTCATGGCCCATGTGTTGACCTCCCGGAGTGGTGTCCTCAGCTGAGCAGATCTTCATGGCTTTTTGGGTCTTCTTAAAATCCCAAGAAGATGACAAATGAATGAAAAATGACCAGTTAAAGTATGTTTCTGACTGAATGGCTGTATGTTCTCATCTAAAGCTCAGTTCAGACCAAAGTTCCACCATGAGGTGATCTTCAAATCATACTTGCAAAGTAACTGGTTCCGTATCATGGTGAATGTTTGGTTTGAATTGAGCTCAACAAACGGAGAGATTTTCACGTACGAGGTGCTGCTGTCGTCTTTCAGGTGGGACATGGTGATGAAGGGATGTTGCAGAGCTTGACGAGGAGTCAGTCGTGTCAAGGTGCAACATTCCCTTTAGCAGGTCAACCAAGGATGACCTGTCCATGAGCTCTTCATCGGAGCTTACTGATACACCTGGATTTTAAAAAGAACTGCCAATGAATCCAGTGTCTAACTTTCAAACACAAACTAAAACCTGCTTTTGCTACAACAGTAAAGAGCACTTACATGAACCAGGTCTTCCAGAGAGCTTGGCAGGTGAAAATCGGCATTCTGCTCCTTTGGCTCAATGCCATGGGTGGCCGCATATTCCTCTGGTATCTAAAGGAGACATGTGGAGGTGAGAATCACATTCAGCAGGTCAGATTAAATGATTTCAGCAGATGAAACACAGAAAACCATGATGACATTACCGTCAGCCTCTAAGATGAACTGCCTCCAGCCTGGATCTCGGTACAGAAGTAGCAGGTGTAAATGCTATAACGTAGCATGTTGTCCTCTGGTTGACCGAGGACCTCCACTATACACATTATCTGCAGAGAAAATACCCCATCAGGTGACATTCTACCGAATGTCTGAATGATGCTAATAACTGACCGTCTGATGGGTAACAGGCTCTGAGCGATGTACGTAGAGGGAGGCCAGGATGCAGACTAACCCCCAGATGTCAATTTCCTCGCTGAAAGGCAAACCCAGGCTGACTTTAGGATCCCTGAGGGGAAACACAAGAGCAAAAAAATGAGAACTGATGCTGTGCAATGAGAAGCACAGGGCTGTTGAGAAGAATAATGAATCATAAACAAATGAAGGCGCTTCACACAACTGGAACCTACCTGGACCCCGGCGGCTGAACCCTCATCCCCAGGTGGACGTTGGAGGCTGAAATCAACGAGCTTCCCCCTGAGAGGCCGGTCCTGCACACTGACAAACATAATGTCGGTTTTTATGTCTATGTGCAGGACGTAAAGGCTCTTCAGGGCTAAAGTGTCCAACATCTGCAGGGACAGAAAGACAAACGTTTGGTGGCTTGACTTCTCCTTATGTCACTGGACACTGCTTCGGATTGGCTGTCTTTGATAGACATTTCATGGTTCCATGATAAAATCTACATAATGGGCAGATCTCACCCACAGACATTGTCCAGCATTTCAAATGAAAGACAAGTGAGTAAACAAACTGCTCAAAGATGTTTGTGCGGACTGGACCAAAGAAACTGATCAGCTTCAACATGGACATGTGTGGACAAAGATGAGACATTTGTAAGTAATGCAACCATCACCGGTCCATCATAGAATAACACAATATGATTGAATAACACAGACGTCCACAGATCCACATATGTGCCTCTGCTTCGGTGTGGAAGACGCCCTCAGCGTCCTTCAAAATCTTGTCACCCACTCGTCTCCTTTATGTCCTTTTTTTGACACTTGGCCACTTTTCCGACACAGCCACGTTCACTTCGTATCAGTTCAGTTGTGTTTCTATAGCACCAATTATAATCCAAGTTTATGTGTAGATCATAATTCAGGTCAAAGCCTC
The DNA here is from genome assembly GCA_029823295.1 of Pseudamia nigra. NCBI lineage: Eukaryota > Metazoa > Chordata > Actinopteri > Kurtiformes > Apogonidae > Pseudamia > Pseudamia nigra. The sequence goes on along the minus strand of JAQQAE010002656.1, from coordinate 3,797 downwards.
AAATGACTCTGTGGAAACAAACCTAACAGAACATCAAAGAGCAAGCCATACATATTTCTATTCACTTTTTCCATTATGCTTTGCACGATTTTCTTCATTTTCTTGATTATTTTTGCTTTGTTAATTTTTAGTTATTTTTCCCTCATTTTCTTCATTTGCTTCTTAGTTTGCTCATTTTTCATCTTCTCGTCACTTAAACCATTTTAAAAAATGTTTTCATTGTTTTTCAGTGTGTGGACTCTTTTGCTCATTTTGTTGATTAGCTGGGCCATATTTCATAAAGTTTGTTCATTTTGTACAGTATTTTGTTTATTGTCTTGCTTTTTTATTCATCTTGTTAATTTTAGTTTTCTTTTCTCCAATTCTATCAATATCTGAATTATTTTATTAATTTTCTTATTATATTGTTCATTTTGAAAATAATTTTTAAGTTTTAAGTTGTTTGAGATCTTTTTTTTTACAATAATGGTGTATTTTAACTTAAGTCATATATTTTTAAATAAAATCAAGTCACATAGATGTTTAGTAACTTAAATATCCATTTGCTTGGTTTATGTTTCATAAAACTGTGTTGTGACTCGATGAAAAAGACCAGATGAAAATAATGATTTAGGTTTTGCTCCATGTGTTTATTTACGTGTTGCAGGTGATATACTGTACCATGTGTCTCAGATTTTGACATCTTTCAACTTCAGGTCTTTGCAGATGGTAAATTAAGCAGTGACGCGTAATTAAATGGTCAAAAAATATGTGCTAAAATTGCTTTAAAAAGTGCTGGAAAAGTGTTTAAATGGTCATTGTGATGCTAATGGTCAACAAGTGGCGTTTCTGTCTCCAACAAATCTCCCCGGTGTTAACGTGTCACCAGCTATAACGTGTCATATGTCATGTGATATGTAAAGGGTGTGAATATGTTTTGGGGCTCTAAATACTTCTTTTATTTCTATCCATAAATGTCTCTGTAGATTGTAAAGGTTGTTGACCCCTGGTCTAGAACTATGTAAAACGGCTTTGTTCATCTCAATGGAAATGTAAGTAATGTGCCGTATTTTCCGGCATACAAGTCGCATTTTTTTTGCATAGTCTGGCCAGGGGAGCGACAAATACATTGGAGCGACTTGAATGTTAAAGAATTTCGAGTATAGGGTGTTTTCACACTGACAGCCACTAGAGAGCGATGTAGGCTTGTGTACCTTCATCTGCCGCATCTGTATTGCTGACAATTTAAAATGTAGACATTACTGATAACAACCATACCTGCCATCAGCTTAACACCGAACATGCCGAATCTAGGACCTGAGTTTGATTTTGAGTCAGGAAATTCCAGTCAAATTAGTTTTTACCTCCGCCAAGGAGATTATGTGTCAGTTTCTTTGTTTGTTAGCTGGGTTACACAGTTTGATGAACTTCTCACCAGAGGAGTTGCCTGGGCGACAGATTACCCCATTTGATGTTGGAAATGATCCGGGTCAGGATTCAAACCAGATTTTTTTTTTTTTTTTACGTATTTCCACATGAGGTTAAGACGGAATAAAAATCTAACCCAAAACAACTCTTTGGATTTGAGCCGAATGTTACCCAAAAAAACACTGCATTGATCTGTCTAATATTTAATGTTTTGAACAGCCCATCGAGGCATCTCAACACTATAAAAATGTTAAGTGCTTGGTGCAGATACAAATACGGTTTCAGAAGAACTAAACATGGTCAAGCGTGTGAACCAAATGATATTTTTGCCATTTTTGAAGGGCTGGGATGCTGACCAGATTTAATAGGCAATACATCTTTACATCTCTACAGATTATACTTTCAATCCACCATATTCTCACCTTAGCTTACTTAAATGGTGGTGTAATTATCTTACGCTGCTATTTTGTTGCTAAATGTAGTAGTATTTCAAAATGTGGACCTTTGCTGCACTGACACCTTCCCTGTGGACACAGACCCCAATAATGTCTTACGGGGAAATGACCTGCCTTGGTGGACGTCGTCACTCCCAGCTATTCGTTATATTACTGAATTCCATTAACGCATTTCATTATTTTTGCTGATTTTTGCTCACTCTGTTGTTTATTCTGTTCATTTCTTCCATCTTTGGTTATTTTGTTTATTTTATTTTGACTTGTTTTGTTGCTTATTTTGTTGGGGTTTTTTTTGTTTCTGTTTTTTTTCTACATTTCTGTCTGTTTCCTTGATTACTTATTTGTTTTTGCTCATTTCATTGGATTTCCATCACATAATTTCGCATAATACAGATTTCCGTTAATATATTTGATTATTTTGGATCATACTTTGCTGACTTTTTTGTTCACTTTTGTTGGTTATTTAACACTTTTCCAAATAAAGAGTCCTGTGTGACAGTTTTCATGATTTTTTTTTTTGTTTTGTTTTTTGGTTCAGTTTTGTGTGTTTTGTTCATTTCTGTGTTTTGTTTACATGACTTATGTTTGTTTTTGTTAATTTTGTTGTTAATTTTGTTGTTTTTTGCTCAGTAATGTCAATTTACTTGAATATTTTATTTAGTTTTGCACACTTTATTTATTCCGTTTATTTTTTTTCTCATCTTTGGTTATCTTCCTTTATTTCATTTTGAACATAATTTTTGTCTGTTTTGTTGCTTATTTTGTTGTTTTTTTTTTTGCTTAATTTAGTGTTTTTTCCATGATTATTCTGTTCATTTTTTGCTCATTTCCATCACTTCTCTTCACTATTGCTTATATTACTGATTTCTGCTAATATATTTGATTATTTTTGATCATACTTTGCTGATCTTTGTCCGGTTTTGTTGCTTCTTTAACACTTCCACTGACCTCTTTTTAATAGAAAGACTCCTGTGTGCTGCTGATTCCAGCCTAATTATAACTCCATGATATCTCATTAGGTAAATTGAATATACCACAGATTATAAATGGTCATGTTGTTAATTTTTACACCCTGTGCTGTGATTTATGACTTATAAGACCTTCAATTTTTATTACTAGGTGTTGAAAAACACGACAGGGACACGGTGCATACTAAAAATAAATACATTTTACCGCGACTATCCAGATACAGCAGTTCACAGTACATTTTCTGTTGTATTGTTGCAGTACAAAACACACAAGCTTTTAATGTGCCTATGGAGGGGTGACAAAGCAGTGGGGAGGGGGAGGGGGGGGTTCTGGGCATATGAAACGTACTCCTGCATGCGGGCATAAACGTTACCGTGATGGTTGGTCATGTGAGTTACCTCTGGCCGTGTGTCGCAGGTGGCCTGGGTTGCACGGATTCTGCCTCGCTGCTCCGTTTGCAGTGCGTTGCGTGGGTGCGTTTGTGCCAAGGCTCCAGGTTCCGAAACAAGTTTTTTTGGTGTGAATGCTCAAAACGAGGTCCGTGAACCAGAAGCGGGCCAGTGGTGTCGATGTAAAAGGGGCTGCTTCCACACAAGACGAGCTGTGGTTCTCTAACCGAAGCTGTTCAGGTTCTACTAGAACCTTTGCTCCACGTCGTCAACCAGTCTGTGTTCACACAGATTTGGAGTTTAATTAGGGACACAATAGTGGGCGGAGCATGGTGAACAACAGACCATAATATGACGTCTTATTTTCATATATCCAGGGACGCTGGGACGCCGCGGTCTGCTTCCAGCACGCCGGGACGCCACGGTCCGCCCCCGGCACGCCGCCCGGCACGCCGCCCAGCACGCCGCTGCCCGATGGTGTGAGGACTCCTGTCAGCCCCTCCCTCTGTGTCACCTGGGGTAGGTGTGTGTTTGTGGGTGTTTCGATTCACTGCTGCTGTTCACTTCCCTCTCTGTG
>JAQQAE010002655.1:0-21793 GCA_029823295.1 Pseudamia nigra | reverse complement strand
AAGGGGTAGAAAATTGGATGGATGTTCATTTTGTGCTCCTTTGTTGAATCTCATGTATTTCTTTTTTCATTTTTTATTTTATTTTACTCCTGCTCATTGTAGCCAAATGTAGAAGTCACATATTTCCACCATAAATGTAAGTGTAGGAGTATAACATATTCTGTACTACTTTCAGAAGTACACTTATTGGAAAACATGACTCAGCTGCAGTTTGCTAATAGACCGCACTCCTTTAAGACACCATAATTGCATCAGAATTCATATGTCTCCCATTTTTTCAGTGTTGCAGCTGAGAAACACTGATAAAGCACCACAGCACTGTCCACTTTTTAAAATGTATCCTAATTACAGTGGTCCCTCGTTTATCGCGGGGGTTAGGTTCTAAAAATAACTTGCGACAGGCGAAATCCACGAAGTAGATTCCTATGGAAAAACTGTTTTCAGGCCCAAACATTTGCTTGAGAAACAAAAAAAAAAAACAAATGCTTTCCTACAAAAAAGCACGATGGCCTCCAGAAACAACAAATTTAATTTCAACGATCAACCTACGAAGCTGGACACACAAGAAACCACCAATAGTGACCCACGCGTCACTTATTCAGCTGTTCAGCAAAAAGCTAAATCTAGGTGACTTGGAAAACACATTTATTTTTTGGCCCAAATGTAAGATATTTGCAGTAATGTCTCCACAAACCCAGTTCAGACTGATACTGATGGAACAGACACTGACAGACTTGGCACAGACAGTTGTGAATGACGTAAAATTGTCAGCTTAATACTTCTATTCGTCTCTGTGCAGGCTGAAGGGAGAGCAAAATAACAGGGTGGATGAGTGGGTGAGTAGAGGATAAGAGGGTTTTAGGCAGAGGTAGACAGACTAAGGTGGGAGGTTGAGACATGGGGAATGTGATGAGAGCTGCAAGAGGGTCTCAAAAAAAAGCAGATGATAACGGTGAAAAGGGGATGAGAGGCTGTTAGAGCTGCAGGGAGGGAGTAGGCCACAGGTATCCACATGAATGATGCAAGCTCAGGTGCAAAGAGACAAGAGGTGGACTGGTGCTGATAAATACACAGGACTAACTGGGAGAGATGAGTCAGTTCAAAGAAGACTGTTTGCTGTCAGCAAAGATACAAGTGGAGAAAGACTTCATATGTGTTTGTGTGTTGAAGACAAATATTGTAGGTGAAAGGGATGTTTGTGACTGTTTTCATAAAGACCCTGATACTGCCCAACACACTGCTATAGATACAAGTACTGTCGATTGCTATTAGTGTTTTCTGAAATGACCAGAGGAGGTTAGTGGCAGAGGAGCTAGAAAAGTAGAAGACGGCTGGGACATTTGGGGGAGGGAGAACAGCAGGAGCTGGAAGGGGAAGTCATCGCAGTACGTTCCAGCACCTGAGTCAACAGAAGTGCCTGCAAACAAAGTGGCCCCTTAAACATGAGACAAAAAACAATGTGCTGTAGAAGGGGCAAAGAACGGTTCAGCGAGAATGTGGCAGACAAACAGCAGCTCACTAATAGTGTCTCTGTCTTCACTGGTAACTTAAACAATACAATGTGGCATTGTGGTACACAAGCTTACACTCATAGTGTTGGGAGAAGGTAAGAGTTATACTAACAGCTGTTTGCCAAAGTCACATCAGATACAGAGCAAAAAAAGGGCATTTGATTTCTGACATTTGTCTACTTTTTGTCAAGAAGAAGCTGCCATCTACTGTATCTTACCACATACTTCTTCTTTTGTGTACAAGACACACAAGCACACGTAGAGTGAGGTGTGACAGATTCTGAGAATGACAATGGACCTACGCCCAAGTATTGCATCAATGTTCTGCAAATTTCCATGACAGTAAACCGCAACAGGCAGTTTCCCCACAAACAAAGTCATGTATGAAATAAAGCTCAGTGAAGATGAGTTTGCAACTTACAGTATAGACATTATTAATTAATCTGTCAGTTTTTGCACATCATTATTTACACAGAAAAATATCAGGAAATGATGAAATGTCATTTTCCCCACAATAACATCTTCAATTTTATCAGAAGCCAAAGCACAAGCACTATTATAAATAATCACAGATAATCTTAGTTATGCAGTGTGCATCTGTATTGTATGTGCAGTCATCATGAAGCAATGCCATATTAGTTACATTAAATGTCTTTAGGCTGCTGGTTGTGATAATTATTATTCACACAACCCCATTTCAGATTTTAGTGTTTAAGGTGAAAAAAAAAATCTAACATTATCATTACCACTGCGGCTTTCTGTATAACTGACAATCATCCTGAATGTCTTGTGATGACAACAGCAGTATCCCTGAGACCAGAATGTCAACAACATGTAAGGGATGCGCAGCCTCTTCAGTGGATAGGGTTGGATATAGGTCAATGGGTCCATTTCCTGAGAGTTGAGTGCTTGTGTGGACTCAAGCCGGGGTTATTGTTTGGGATCAGAGTAGCTACAGTGAATAGAGTTCCCCCTCTCAGTGCATTAGTGACCTGTATAAGCTCCACACGACTCACTGACATCTGAGTGCAGGCCTGAGGGGAAAGGACAAAGGCAGTCTGACCACACAAATACACATTCACGTGTCTGAGAGCTAATGCATCACAGGACAATGACAAAAACACAGTCTAATAAAAACCTTATAGAGCACTCACCACAGGGATCTTATCCCCAAAGAAACTCAATCCATTACAAACCCAATCCATGCAGTTCTCTGCCTATGAGCCCTTATTCCTGCTTTTGCCGCACACAAATAATTAGACATATTCACACATGTTCTACAGTAAATGCACATACAGCCTTTTGAGACAGCCTTGCACTATCTGACTGAATAACTTCCAGGTCAATGAGTGAAAATGTGAAGTGTGACTATGTGATGAGCACTTGTTTGTTAGTCAGGTTGGCAGCTCTTTATGTAAGAACAGTACATGGGGGACTGAGTGGAGGAGAGGCGAGGAGTAGAGAGGAGAGGAAACACCAATACAAAGTAGGGATGTAAAGATTTCCAAACAGAGATAAAAAAAAGGAAAATCCCAGGAAAGCCAAATCTTTCCAGTGCAAACAACAAAGAAATACTATCTTTGAAGACAGTCTTTATACTCCCTTCTTAATTCCTCTCTTAAGTCCCTACTCAGCACTTCACACACAAGAGTGTTTCCACTCTTTCACTCTGAAGTCCTTTACACCCATTTCCTGTTCAGGTATCACATCTCATTTCATGCCCCAACTTAAAGCCTGCTTCCTTTTTCCACTACATCACCATTTAACACTTACTCAGCTTCCTTCAGACATGTTTGGGATTACATCTATCAGCTTATTAGCACCGCAGAACCATTGTTTGTAAAGTAAAGTACAGTAGCTTTTCACTTTTTACTTTATTCCTGATTTGAGTGCACTTGGAAAAAGAGAACGCATAATCGAAACTATATAAAATAAGATGCAGATTCATGCAGACAAGCGCACCAAGCATGCACACACACACAGACATGTATTTACACATCATCAGTTGGCAGTCGTTGTGTGGGCTGGAACGCAACACTGATCAGAGATAATGGGCAGACATGACAGGGATGGCGATGCTGTCACACCAAGAGAGGAAGGAAAGAAGGATGATGGAGCAAAAGACAGAATGAGAGAGAGACAAAGAAAAGACAGGGAGGGAGGGAGGGACAGAGGGAGTGAAGGAAGGAAGGAAGAAACTCCCAATTCATCAGCAGACACAGAAGAGACAAAAGGGAGGAAATGAATGAGGGTGCACGCTCTCACACATGTCATCGCTGAGACACCCCTCCCCCGTCTGTACCCTCTCACAAATTACAGGCAACCCCTTCTGCTTCTCTTCTCATCTCTTTACACATCTTTATCTTCACCTTCCTTTAATCAGCAAGCTGAGAGGACAGACAGAAATACTCCAGACCTGATGTTTTACTCTTCTACAGCTCACAGTCCTGCTCAACCAGGCAAGTGACATTACAAATGGACAAACATAAGCAAGCACGTCACTGTGACTTAATGTTCACACTGGCTCATGCAACTGCTTTTGTCTTACACAATTTTTTTCAAAGGCCAACAAATAAGTGGCCAAGACCATAAAGCATAAACCACTGTATAACTATGTATCCTATAAGTTATACTGCATATGGATTCCCCTTATTATTACATGCAACCATATACTATAATTAGGCAAACCAGTAAAGAGAAAATGATTTAAGTCTCCACCCTCATCTGCCACTTTTGTCTTGGTTTTCCCTAAACACCATCTTCAACTGCATTTGACTGAAGCAGAGAACTGAGAGAGTGACAGACACCCAGAAACCCACAGGCACACAATGAGGCACAAACATTTAAACAGCTTGAATGCATGTCACGAGATGGGCACCAGTGGCCTGCACAAGCCTCACATTTGCCTATCAGCAGAAATAAGTGGACCACAGAGGAAGGACAAGGCATTAGAAAAGAAAAGGGTTGAAAACAAGATAGGCCCACAAGATCAGGGAGAGAGAGGAGAGAGCGAGAGATCATCCCTTTCATGTTAATTGCATCATCAGTTTATCATGCCTGCCACATGCTCATCAAACTGTCTTATTTACTATGTCTGTGATCATAAGTAGAGAGCACTCAGTGCTCTACCACAAGGTCAAGAGAGCTCTTTCCTTTGTTGTATAAAAAAGACACAAGAATACTTGCAGTATGCTTCAGTTTTGTGCTAATAATGATGAAAATCCTGTGTCGTTCTATTGTCTTGGAGTACTATTTTCAGTATGGAGTGATTCGTGGGCTTGACATAAACACATCAAAGATGACTGAGTGATTGGATTACTATAGCATTTTGAGGTTGCAGGCCATCTACCAATATATCACCATGTGGCTGTGCACTTATATGTGTGCGTGCATCAGTGTGCCATATTATGTCAAATTATGGAAAATGGATCTGGTCCCCACACGGTAAAGTATTTATTTGAGGTCCAAGCAAGATGGGGTCAGTGATGTAGTGGTAATGGTTAAAGTAGATGAGGTCTCCAGTGAAATAATGTTAGTGGGTGCAATGTCCTTCTATTTGAAGCTGTGCATGTTTTCAGTGAATGCTGGCAAAAGAGCCTTGTATCTGTTCTATTGCTAAGCTGACTTAGCACCAGAATAGTGTATCAATCTGGGTCAGTTTGTACACATACACACACACACACACACACACCAACACCCCCCCACACACACACACACACCCACACACACACACAAAACAAACACACCCATAGGGCTCACTTAGCAGAGCCCCATCCCCCCCTTCACGCTCACACATGATATTAGCTTACTCTATACAGACGGAGCACGTGGTTGGGCACATCCACACACACATATGTGTCCTCAGTGCACACACAGAGTGTAAATGGACATACGTAAACCTGCATGAAGAGTGTGTAACAGTGGATGAGATAATGGCTTTCCTCCTTCTTCACAGCCCTGGGGTTTCACAAAGTCTTTGTCAATTTTGAAAAAAAAAGTGGCTGCATGAACACACATACACACATACAGACACACATGTACACCAATTTTTATCTGCCACTATAAATCCTTTCATGGATCACTTCCTTCAGACCCCCTGCCAATATTCAACCTCCTCATGGCAGCAAGTGAAGCAGTCAATTGTGGCAAGAAAGATAAAGAAGAGAGAAGACAGTGACATTGAGAAAGCCAGAAAACTACTTTACAATTCCCATTGTTAAGATCAAAACAAACAGTAGTAGCACGGGTAAGCCAAGGGCTTTCTGATAGTCGTGATTACATTTACATGCTGTTTACTTTAAGGCACTTAGACTGTTTCAGACTTCTTTAAGAAATCAGATGCTTCATCATTCATATTTTTCATATCTTACACAGTTATTAGTAAATCTTGATGCGTCTTCTCTGTGCCCTCTTTTGTATCTCATAAAAATGAGATTTTCATTCACTCCACTGGCTAAAAACACAAAATTGATTTTAAAAACAGGACAGAAGAAACTATGTGCCCTTTGACCCCTTGTAATTCTGTGTGGATGCCTGGAGAAGACCCTCGGCACAGCTGAGACCTAACACCTCCACACACACATGCACACACACTGGAGTGACAGATGCTACACGAGGACTTCAGAAGAAAGCTCTGACTTTGTTTTGCAACTTGCACGTCCCTTGTCCTCCCTCTTTGTTTTCTGTCACTCTCAACAAAGTCTTGACCCACTGGCTTTAAAGAGCTCCAAATCTTTGTATGCTCTTTCTAAAGTTTAAATGTAAAGCTATATACTAAAAGTTTTAATCTGAACACACAAAAAGCAGCTCATGTCTTTATCAGAGTCACATCTCTTTCAATATGATCCCATTCTTCATTCTACATTGTGGACAGACTGACCTGTTTTTTCATCTTCTTAGATTTACGCCCTAACAAACTCCTTTACCTTTTTTTTTTTGGTCTGGTAACTAACTTTGCTTTATCTCAAGAAATATCTCCTGTGTACTTCTGTCGTAAAACATACAGTCCAGTACCTGCACTGTTCCAGCACGCATTGCTTGTTTGCCCTTTGAGCTTAACAGGTTCCTTTAAAGGGAGGTAAATGCCAGGTGCCGCAAGTCCAGAGAGCTGTTAAGGTATTTTGTTATCATCAAATTACCCCAAGGAGAAAACTAGGCAATGCCCCTCAGAGAGCATTAATGATTGATAAACTCTTCTCATCAGAGCATACATTGGCCCATGCTGGATGGCATAAATGTTCACAAAGCTGTCCTCTTGTTCTTTTAAGAAGTAGGAAGTAGAAAGAAGCACCAACAAACTAGTAAAGCAGAGAGGCCATACCTTCAAAATTGTGTAACAAAGTATGCTGCCTGCAACATGGGCATTTCTGATAAAAACACAAAACAGGAACCCACGATGTATGACTAAAACCGTACTGTAGAGCACATCAATGCCAAATTTAGATACTATACTCAACCCATGCTTTCTCAAACAATCAGAAAATTAAACCATACAGTTATAAAAGCGTCAACATTGAAATCATCTCTTTCACACCACTGCAAATCTGCTTCTCACTTTGTGTTTAATTAAGCTCCAAAACACATCCTCAAATCGACAAATGAATCATTTTACCTGTACTTATTTGTTTACTTGGGCATGTTCCCGGTGTTTCCTGAGTGTGTAAAACAGTTAATTCCGTGGGATGATTAAAAAACAGTCAGCATGTGTCCTCTCCGGGAGAAAACAGGGGAATCCTCGCATCAGTGAGATGTGTCCCAGACTCCGGTTGGACTCTGCGCTCACACATACATGCACATATTACAGCACATTCTGACACATGCTGCCTCCTGCATGCCTCAACCAGACTGAAGGCTGAGAAGAGGGTGTGTGTGTGTGTGTGCTGCCTGAGTTTGAGCCCGCCCTCTCTTCCCTGGTTCTCCCCTTCTCCCACACACACTCACCCTGCCCTCCTCCTCCTCCTTTCCTCTCTCATCTCTGCTCTCTCTTTTTCTATCTCACTCCCTCTCTCGCTCCAATTTCACCTCCTCCGGCTTGCCAATTGACTGCCAGCATGTGTGCTGGGTCTGTGCCTCTAAGCTTTTAGTTGTCCTGGTCCTCTTTTTAATTGCTGGCTCTCTGGCCTCAAGTCCTACACAAAAACAAAGAAACAGAGATACAGTGAACAAGCAAAAGAACCAGCACACTTGCCTACAGTCAAGGATGTACATAAAGGCTCCATGATTCTGTGAAAGAGTCTGGGCAGGGTGCTGGACAATGGCATCATGGGACTAAGGGAAAAGACATGACTCATCATTTTGAAACATATTTAAATTAGCATAACCCTTAACTCTTTCCTGCATGAATAAAAATTAGAGATATGACATTTTTAGCCTTTTTTACTTGTTTATTTTATGTACTTTTATGCATTTTCAAAACCATTTTGTACCCTTTTGCTACTTATGTTGCTCTTTTTCCTGATTTCTTGTTCATTTTAAGTCAGAAAATATTTGCTGGTTTGTTGCATTTTGCTTTGCATTTTGCCTTGATTTTATAATTACTATAAATTTAATGTTGCTTCCTTACTGCCAGTGTAGTGCATGCTGTTCATGAAAGGGTTAAAGAAAAAACAAGTCAGTACTTTGGAGGAAACATAACACTGCCAAATGCAAAATATTGCACCAGAGGCTTAAAAGTGTTGTATTTTAAAACACATTATCACACATAAGTAACAGAGTTTTGCACTTGGTAAATACAGAGCCCATTCTCGCCACATAGTGTGGAAATGCAAAGGATGTTTCAAATCACATGCAAAGTTAATACTCCATGCAGAATATTTTGATGGCCACATATTTAGTAGGAGTGTGGTAATCAAGACATTTGATTTTAACACATGAAACCAGGTTTTAAGTCCAGCCTTTGACATTTTTGAATTTGTTCTGTCACCTTTTTCTCTAAATTTCACAAAGTAGTTTAAAGTGTAAACTTAATGAACCTGTAACCCGTTTGCATTGCACTGGCATGTGAAGCTGATGTTTAAAGTTACTACAATCGTTTGAAATATTACACTGTAATATAAGGTACTGTATTACCGTATTTTCCGGATTACACGTCGCGTTTTTTTGCATAGTCTGGCTAGGGGAGCAACAAATATACTGGAGCGACTTGTATATTACATATTTTGAGTATTGGTTGTTTGTCACACTGACAGCCGCTAGAGGTCACTGTAGGCTTGTGTACCTGCATCCGCCTCATTTGTATTACTGAGAATTTAAAACGTAGACATTACCGGTAACAACCATAGCTGCCATCAGCTTAACACCGAACATGCCGGCGCCGTCACTTACCCGGTGAGGCAGGGAGGCGAGCCGCGAGCTCTCGCTTGTGGCATCAAGTGTGCGACAGCCCGGCCACCTGGGTAACGCCGAACAAATGCGACATGTTCTCCAGAGCAAGTTATACATGTTTTTTTCTTCCTCGTTATGCGTTTTTTTTTTTGGCTCATGTGACTGACATTCCAGAGCGACATATCACCCGGAAAATACGGTAAATATGAATATGTTCCCATTAGTGCAGAGAATATTAGTCAGGGTCAGCTTTGCTTCTGAGCAATTACAACAATCATGAAAAGATGTCATTCAAAAACAGACGCATGTAAAGACCATCCTGACAATGTCATTAAATAAATTAAAATGATAGTGCATAGACCGATTAACCCCAAATGCTGACTTGTCATATTATTGAGCATTTGGCATTACTGATGATAAGTTGTACAGAAGGCAAAATGAACTTGATAAGTTATAATTATGGTATATCTGAGAACACTGATCTATACATAAAAAGAGTCCACTCTAAAGTACTGAACATGCAGACTGGTATTTTTAGCTAATTATACAGTCATAAAACATTATTATTACCATCACAGCTCATTTCAGCAATTAGATTAAAACCAGTCCTTCTAAATCTTCATAATGGACCTTTAAATGGCAGCCTTTTGCAGTTGCATAATTTCACAGTATGATATTCAATTGGCAATTTGATTAACAAAGCCTCTCTAATATACAGTCCATTGCCTACTACAGTGGTACCCCGTCGTACAAGCGTATTGACATACGACTTTTTTGTGTTACAAGTAAGAGGTCGGGCAAAATTTTGTACGATTTCACAACCAAAAACTCATGTAATCGTAAAATAGTTCCTAAGAGCGTGTGCTCTCACTCTCAGCTTCTCTTGGCTTCTTCGGCTTCTCTCGACTTCTTCAGATTATGTCGGCTTCTCTCAGTGCAGTGCCACCAGAAATTGTGGGGGGGCTTTAGCGCAGTACAGCGGAAGTGGCGGAAGAATAGAAGAAAAAGAACAGAACAGAACATAAACACCGAAAGAAGAACAGAAATAGCTCAACTTTTTGAGGAGAGGCTGTGCCATAGACTGTATATAATAGTGTCATCTTGGACAACATCTTTGAGACAAAAACAGGATGCAATAATTTTTTCAACCTTCAAACCAAATTTCCAGTCCAGTCAACAGAAGGAAAACCACATGCCTTGGAGGGGAAGGTAATTAACTGCTAGCCTTCAGACGCGCTAAAACATTACCAAGCAGTGCTAAACAAAATCATATTACAGTGTTGTTAGTGTAAACACTTAACTACAACTGCAGTTGAGTGTATCGCAGGTAAAACTATGTCCATATTGAATAAGTAGAAGTAGTAGACATTCATCAGTGCCAAGGAGAAGAAACTACTGTTTAGTCCGTGTACTGTATGTCCCATCAAGCTTCCTTTGCCTGCAGCCGTCGCTGTCTCCAAGGTATCTATCTTTATACTGTAAATCATTTTTAGAACTAATTTCATGCATTCCATTTCAGATATTTAACATACCTTCCTTTTCAAATAATAATAATGAATAAATGTGCACGTACGGGTGTGTAATACAAACCGCATATGGAAATTTTCGTGGGTCTTGGAACAGATTAATTGGTTTTACATGTAGTCCTATGAATAAACTGGTCCTGTCCCATGAGTTTTTTACTTCACGAGTGTGACACCGGAACAGGTTAAACTCATAAGATGTGGTTCCACTCTATATGCCTTCTTTGTATCTATTGAATTCACCTTGAATTCTTTGAACGCTTTGATAAAGGATGTTTCCAAAATTCATTACCAAATGCTTTGTCATGTGAGACAGATAAACGTGTGAAATATGATTCAGCATAAAATTGAGACGTGCTACATTATCTTTTGAATATGTGACTCCTAAAAAAAGTCACATTCACACACACATAGACACACAAAACAGTACTTTTTGTTCTTCATTTTCAAAATTTTTTGTTAATTTTCTTCCTTTTTATTGCTTCTATTTATTATTATTTTCTTTCTTTAGTTTTTTTCGGGCTTCATGGCCATTTTGTTTATTTTGGGGCATGATTTTGTTGGAGTTTTTTTGTTCATTTTGTTCTGAATTTTCTTCATTTTTGTTCATTTTTCTTAATTATTTGGCTTTTTTTTTGCATTTCCATTTGCTTATTTTGTCACTTCCTGACCACATTTGTTTATTTTTCCCTTGTTTTGTTGGTTATTTTGTTCATTTTTGTACATTTTACTCACATTTACTTGCACATTTGTTCACCTTCTTAATTATTTTGTTTATTTTTGCCCATTGGCTTGATTATTTTTTTTATTTTTGTTAATTTACTTGAGTACTAGGTTTATAGTTGCTAATATTTTTGATTTTTTTCTTCATTTTTTGATTATTATGTTTAGTTTAAACGATTTTCTTCATTATTTTGCTCCCCCAATGTATAAACAAACCCTTGACTGTAATAACTTATAACTTATAAGTTATAAACGTTGCTTACATAAAGTATAAAGCAAACCAAAAAAAATCTGTAGGGTTTTTGTAAATATGATCTAAACGAAAAGAAAAGTTGCTTGTCTAAAAGGTGTGTAGTAAGAAGCAGTGTATTTTGTGTACAATCTACTTTGAAACCCTCCATAAAAGCTGCTGTAGCACATGTAGTGATGCTTCACTCCTGCTGTATTTCTTTCACTAGCTTACTACACTTCAGGCTTCTCACTGTACTGTTTGCTGTTTTCTGGCTTTAGAGGACCCCTTCACCACTGCAGGCATTAAGAACAATCGCCACCTGTAGGTTTGAATCTTTGAAACACTGAAACATTTGTAGCGTACTCCTGGAGGACACTGAGTGTGTTGAGCTCTGATGTAGTCGGAGCAGATTCCAACAGTGAACCACTTATGAAAAACACTCACGTTATTCAGTAGCATGTATCATTTCTGTCCAAAATATGTAAACAGAGCTGGTTGTGTCAACATTAACAAACTTTGATACAGCCGGGAAAATAGGAAGAGTCGCATAACGAGTTATATGAATTTTAAATAAAGCTTCAGTTATTCATTGATCTGAAAATGAATTTGTCAATTTCAAGACATGACAAAAGAACTGCCAAGATCAAGTCTTAAAAATCCAGAGAAGATAAAAAGTAGAGGATGATTCAGCAATTTCAGCTTGGCTTTTCAACATGACCCAGCACTAAAAGACGATATTTACCCCAACAGCAAATGACTCTGGAGGAAAGCACTGCTCTCGATTTAGTTTCATCATTATTCTGGATCCTTTGGCAAAAATAACTTTCAACAAATCAAAATGTTTGTACTGAGGTCAAATGAATTTACAAGAAAAATGGAGGTAATTACATAATAAGCTGAAAATCTCCATTGACTCGGTCTTTTATGCTGTTCAGCTCCTGAAATAAGTGGTGTTTGAGAATATTGAACATTTACAGAGGTAAATATGTCAGGACAAAGGGCAAGGAAGGTAACAGATCTACCCAACAAAGGACCTGACTCGGTCTCCGCAGGGGAAACAGCAAGAGAGGAGACAGTCCTAAACACACACAGACTCTCATGTATGTGCACACTGGTGCACGGACAACACATGCACACTCACAGCTTTTTTCCCCCCAGGCACATAGTGACATTTCAGCGCCTCATTCAGACAATACCGCTGCACTGCTTCTTTCCTTTAACAACTCTTTTGCACATGGTGTGTATGTGTGTACGTGTAGACATCATGCTGTCTGTCTGACTGTCTTCCACATTTGACTTCATTCTTCTTTCACTCCACCCCCTTCTTTTTTGTTTCTGTTTGTTTCTTTCTGTGTTATCTAACAATATGGCTGGCAAAGGTCGTGTCCTGCTGGGAGCAGGATGAAACAGGAAATAACCAATTCAGGAGGATGAGCAGTGACTTGGACCACCAGTTCCCACACTGTTACCCAAACATAATGTTATTGGCCTGTAATGTAATTATCCAGGGAGCAAGTGAAGAGGAACTGGTTAGTAGATACACAACAACTCAGGGCTGTAGCTGCCGTGGTATGCTGACAGGCTCACCACAGAGGAGGCAATAATAACAACAGCAAGTGGGAGATGTTATGTAAGTGGAGAAGAGAATGAGAGAAAAATCAGGATGTCTGGGGTTTCTTTTTGTTTGCTTGTTTTGTATGTCTGTGGTCATCATTTAACATGTTGCCTTTGTAATGTGAACATGCACATTGTTTGCTGTCATCTGTGCAGTCAGCTCTTAGGACAGTGAAAACGAGCCCTATTCAAGATGTGCGTTTTCTGGTGAATAAACATGGATTTGGTGGCAGTGGTGTAAGTGTAGCTGGTTTTGTTCTCCTGTCGTGCTGCACACCTGTGCTGGTCTTTTGACTCTATTCAGACTTATCAGACATTATCACAGTGCATATGTGTGGGTGGGGGAGGCAATATCAGTAAGGAGCTGAAGGGATAGATTGGTTTTGCGTTTCATGCCTCCCTCTGCTATGACTGTTGCTAAACATATCATATTGAAATTCATGAACATACTGTGTTGGAAAAGGGACAAAAAAGATATGCACATATGTACACTGTGAATGCCCAGTCTCCCCCACACACACCTACCTTGCCAGGTTTGATAAAATCATTATCACCAGCCATGCGAAGTAGAGCTCATGAATAATGTATCTACTGCTGCGCCACAATAGTACGCCTCCTGGCCTGCTACCTTTCTGTTAGCGTCACATTAGCTTCTCGGTGCTACTTTTACTGCTTAAGGTCAAGTAAGCAAATCCCTGTCTGGCAGTATTACATTTTCCATTAGCATGGGACACATTAGCAGCTAGGTGCATGCACACAAAAGCACGTGCTGAATGCTCACACATCCACATAGGGACACTCCAGGCAGGAAAATAAATGGGACAGGTATACACAGGAACACTACTGTGCTCATTAATGGAGACGACAGGTATGAATGACAGTCTGTCAAACTGCTGTACAAGCAGGCATCAGGTGTTAGACTGCATCCTTCATGATCAACACAAAGAAACAATGACATGCATCAGCTGTGAGACTGTGATGGACAGCTTAGGTTTGACACAATAGGTGAGAAGTGGCCCTCCATTATTTCAAAACCCAATTATACCAGATCATACATGGATGCGCTCTCTCCTCTATGTCCTGTCATCTTCATGTACACACAAGCAAAGACAAACTACTGCACACAGGGTTGCAGAGGCCAAGTTATTGTGGTTTGGATTTCTTCCCGGAGTGGTTTGACAATATGCTAAACCAATATTATCTTAATCCTAGAGTTTTACTGATATTGAAATGAGGATATAATAATAACTTAACTGTAATAATATCAAAAGGAAAACCTGGTAGTTCATATCACAACAGCAGTGAAACAAAAAGGTATAAATTAAGCTTTCTTTTAATTTCATTAGAAACTGGGTAAGTGTTGAACTGAATACAGAGTAATTACTAAATGAGGGGTGTCCAATCAATGCCACCAGGGGCCAAGACACTGCACTTTTTCTTTCCAACTAGTCTCTTCAGCAGGTGATTTCACTGAATTCCTTCCCACTGATTGCACTTCAGTGAAAACACCTGCTTTCGTGTGTGGCTGGAAAGAAAACCTGCAGTGTCTCGGCCCTTTGTGGCAATGTGATTCAAAGCAAACTGTAGAAATTCTAGCTAATTTTATGTGCTATTTTACCTAAATACCATTTTTTTCCATCAAAGTCAGTAATTTAACTTGAGAGCCTGACTTCAATCATATTCATCAAGAATGTTATGTTTCACTAAAAAAATGGAGAGTTAATGTACTGGAAGCTTATTATCATTATTAACAAACATTCAAATATTTTAATGACCAGACAGCCGAAGCCAGTGGAATTTTTTTTCCGGTATAACTGGCATACACTAGCTCAGCTCATAAACAATGCAAACCACACAATACAGACAAAAACATCAACAGGACAAACTTAGGCAACCTGAAAAGATACAGATTGCGGGTAAAAAAGTGACTGAATGTTTGCTAGTGAACCAGCTGATTCTTGTCCTTAGTTTATACAAGGTCATGCAACACAAATGTGTGTGAAATTAGCCCAAAGCCATGAAGCTCATGAATATTCATGTATAGGAGGTTGTCTTTGTTCATGAGAAACACACTGAACTATACTTAACTGCTGATTTTGGTCAGGTTATAAAATATGTAAAGCACTGCTCTTGAAGCACTGATACACTCAGTTAAGATTTAAATGTTGTAGAGATTTGCAACTGGTTTTGTCACATCTCGGGTGGAAAATAGGTTGCTGTGAAATGAAATAACACTTTTAAAAATCACAGACTATTGTCAGTAAAACAAGTTAAAATGAATCCTTGAAGCACTGTCAAGGCTTCAAAAACATAAGCATGTGACGTTTCAACCTGGGGTGACAGAAGGAATCAGTGTGTACATCTGTTGTTTCCGTGGTAAATGAATGGACTGCATTACATCAGCTTCCATGTATGTCGATACCTGATACTCTGATATTCACTTGGCTATTCCCATCCATATTAATAAGGCACAAAACACAAGCATACCAGCATGCAAACACAGTAGAAGCCAAGCTCAGACAATTATCAGATAAGTTGCAGATGGCTTTTTGCATACAACACACATACTACAGATACAAATTCTTCCCTTTATAAAGATGTGCTTCTCTATCTTCTACTGTGATAAGAATAAAGATCAATAAAAGAATAAACAAAGCTGTAGTCATCTCCAGGACCAGTTCAAGACAAGGGTGTGTCCAGTGGGGGCAACAATTATTACGAAAAATCAGGCACTAAAAACTACACAAATCCCTTTCAAAATCCAGCAATAATGTCTGAGGAATAGTCCACTATAAGATTTATCTTTACTAAAGCCTTCACAGACTAAACAGCTCAGGATTTATAGTTTACTTCAGAAAACATATTTACTCCATAATCCCTTCAAATGCCTGTTGTTGAGATTATAAAAAAATAAATGAACAGTACAGACAAAATATGTTTTAGCAGAGAAAACATCAAAGCAACAAGATATAGTGAGAAAACAAAATAGGAAAGCTACTCTGTATGCACAATTATTAACTTGAGTATGCAGACCTTAACAGTATTTCTATGCATATTTAGTTTATAAATTTGAATTCTCAACAGATTTAATCATTCTCACATCATATTATGTGTATAAAAGGAATAGCGAGAGAAGTGATTAGCAGACTTCATGATGGCCTGCAGAAGTATTTTGCAACTTATTTACCCCGTGTAAAGTATGTCCAAAACAAGAATATTACTGTCACTAGAATCGATTAGAGTCAAGTTTGAGTCAGATACAACATTAATGAAAAAGCCATAACCACCCAAGAATAAGTGGTTAGTAATGAATGAGTGAGCATTAAGGAGAAAAAAAATCCAAGTAATTGAGAATGAGCATTATTCTCATGTTCATCCTTATTGTACGTCAGAACAGCAACATACCTGTCGTCCAGAATGAGAAGGATATTATCCTCTTATCCTCATCTTCATCTCTCTTGTACAAATAAATATGACATAAGATGAAATAAACATTTATATAGTTTTAAGTAACAAAGGGGTGGACATGGTGGAAGTATATCCAGCATCACAGTCGTGTCCTCCACATACAGTACTAGTCAAGTTTGGACACAGTTTCTCTGTGAATGGATTTTATTTGCAATGCATATGGTCATTTGGTTATATTTTGGCCAAATGATATGATATTTGCCTAAATTTACTCTCCTATCAATGCTGATTCACAGTGAATTATTAATCTCAGCCAATCAGAGTGCTTGTTACATTCCAACCCCTATTACTATCTGCCACAGTCATCTCTTGGAAAAAAATGTGTCATTCCTTTTTTCTGAAAACCTTATAATATGGCTTAGGCAATTACTGTTTGAGGTTAATGATCTGTAATGATGGACTGTCTTTTTACTTGACATAATAAATGTTTCTCACCATAACATGGATTTGTTCACTAACACTAATAGGACTATTGACTCTGTACCAAACTTCTGCTGCACAAGATGACTGAGGATCTACAGCACATTAAGAAGACAAGAAGTGGAACCAATTAATTTTTGGCAAGATACAACTGTGAAGTAACAACTGTTTCAGGGACCTTGGCAATTTGGCGAGAGAATGACATGAGCGCACAAAGCTGTCATCAAAGTCAAATGTGGGTTCTCAAACTAAAAAAAATAAAAAATGCTCTGGGTAGTTTAACAATTCTTTCTTTACTACATCATATCATACGTGTTATTTCACAATTTGGATGCCTTTCAGTATAAATGAATAATGTTAAATTCAAAAAAATAAAGGAAGGACACTGAAGGTGTCATAATGCTTCATTCATCATAACCCCCACCAATGTAAATAGGGTGCATCATAAATTACTGTGCAACATTTTGAGAAAATTTTCTAATAATGCCCACAGGAACTGTAGTAATGGTGTTTATATTATTTTCATGGTGGATTAACATCACCTCTGAGCATTCTTCTATTTTATTTGTGAAGAAATCAACAAGCAATGGCTGCCAAGAAATAACGTGTGTGGAAGATGGAGTAGTTTGTCTTCTGGGTGAAGACGAATGAGCGACAGATACGACTGTAGAGGGGCTTAGATGTCTGCACATACACCAGACCTACTGACCTTGTCACAAACTCATAAGCACAGACTGCACAGCCCATTTTATTACTCACACAGCCCAGTGACTCTGCCTCTCCAGAGACACACATTCACACGCGGACGCACATTCACTGCAATTACGGTATATAACTCAAAGCCTTAAGTGGCTGCATCTATACACATCAAAAGATTTCACTGGCCATCAGAGATTCCTGAACTAGGATGCATATGCATCCTGGAAAACTGCTCACCCTGGTGGAACATGTAACATTGACAGACAAGTAAACATGCAAAAAAAAACCCACAAAGAAACAGAAGTGTAACATCAGGTGTAATAATAGGAGCACAAAATGAGAAATAAAAACACTGTAAATCATTAGAATAACATGAATTCAAAAAAGATGATAAACTTCCAGATTCAAAATGGCTTTGACGTTATATACACTTACCAAATCTTTTCTGATTTTATTATAGAAGTTATGAATCTTGCTTCATATGTGTAACACACACATTTTCATGCATGCATTCACTGCTTCCTTCTCATTTAAGAAATCCTCACATCTTGGTGTATTTCAGGTCAAGTAGCAGAGACAGAATTAGATCTCTTCTTGTACGCCAGTTGTGCTTGTCTCATTACATCACTCACTATTTGCTATGTCACATTCACATCAATGAAACCAGATCTGAGCTTCTCCAGAACTGTCCCAGTGACACAGTAAAGGATGCAGTAGAGCTGGGTGATACAGTAGAAAATGTAATTAGAATAAACCTTTCTATATCAGCTGATATTGATAATTATCATGATAAAGACATATTTAATGGTTTAACTTTAAAGCCAGAATTTTTTTGTCTTGTGTGAAGGTTGAAGAAACCAGAGGACTCATTGTGGTTTTAAATGGAAGAGATAAAAATGATGTAAAATATAGAAAAGGATGAAACAAGACAATAACTATGCAAAAAGATGTAAACAATGGAAAAGATACACCAAGAAGAAAATGGTGGAAAACAAAAAAGTAAAAAGATGCAATAAGACACAATTTACTATATGTGAACTACATCTTCTTCTTTTCCTTGATTGATTGATTGATTGATTGATTGATACTTTATTGATCCCAGGGGGAAATTCACAGCTGGAAAGGCTGCTGCTCTCTGCAGCTGCGGAAACAGGAAACAAACAATGCATAAGGTGTTAATGACAGATTGTTGTAAAAGACACCAAAAGATGATTCAGAAGATACAACAGTGATATCCATCCATCCATCATCTTCTTTCTAAGCCAAGAAGCCTAAGCCTCCCTCTCCCTGGCAACCCATTTTCTCTGAAGGGGGTCCCCAAAGTGTTCCCAGGCCAGAAGAGATACATAGTCCATATAGCATGTCTTGGGCCTGCTCCGTGGCCTCTTCTCAATTAGATATGCCTAATGCATCACCAGGGAGGCGTCTATGAGGCATTCAAATCAGATGCCCAAGCCACCTCAACTGGCTCCTCTTGATGTGGAAGAGCAGTGGTTTTAATGCAAGCTCCTCCCAACTAGCTGAGCGTTTCATTCTATCTATAAGAGAAAGCCCAGTTACTGTACAGAGGAAACTTTTTTAACTGCATATATCTGTGATCTTGTTATACTGGTTGTGACTCGGAGTAGGAGCATAGCTCAACCAGTAAATCAAGAGTTTTACCCTTCAGCTCAGCTCCTTCTTCATCATAACAGGCCAGTACAGCGTCCTCATTACAGCCACAGTAGCGCTAATGTGGTGTATGAACTTGTGTGCGTTGTTCCCTTCTCTCTCTCAAATAAGATCCTATGTTGCTTATATTCCTCCAGTTGAAGCAGGATCTCAACCCTGAAGCGAAGTGGGCCATTTCCAGCCTCAGATATAAAAAAAAAATATACCCCTGTAGAGTTTGGCTGTGTGCTTTAAATCTTGTTTAATTGATTTTATTTATTTTGTGTTTACATGTTTGCATTCATATTCAACAGGAATGAAAGACAGTGAAATCAGCATATACCCTAAAGACAAAAGTGTGGATATTGCCTTTAAGGAAAGTATTATAATAAATAACACATTTTATTGCCCAGCTCTAGGATGCAGTGTAAAAGGCATTTAAGATGCATCCCACTTTTCACCTTCATTTTTTAAATAATGCTGAAGCCCTTTGTTTTCTTTCTTCAGCCCCTATAGGGCATTTAAAATCAGTAGAATCCAGACTGACAGATATGTTTCACAAAGATATACAAATTGCAGCATCCTGGAATTAAACTCGCCACACTGCTCTGGAAAATTACAGCTTTTAGCACAACTGCTGTTACATCAACTAAGTTTTAGCTACTTCAGCTGAAAGTTGACAGTGCTGGCAAAAAGGAACGGAAGGAGCAGAAAACTGGAGATGAGGTTAAGAGGTTGAGTGTGGGGAAAGGAGAGGAGGAGAGGGAAGAGCAGATTAAAGCATCAGAAGGTGTAGTGTTCCTCTGAAAGATGACGGACTGATGGCTGCTCCGACAGGAATGAGCGGAGGAGTCATCCCACCAAATGGAAGAGTTTAACAGTTACCACCCACTGAGACAGAAACACACAAAGATGAAATGCATGAAGACAGATTTGTCTCCTGTAACCAAAAGCTGTATGGGAGAGAGACGTGGAAGAAGCCTTTTCACAAATAGAGTCACTTGATGTATGCAAAGGTACAATTGGACAAGCCAGCTTCAATTTGGAATAGGGTGCTGTGGACTGATGAAATAAAAATTGAGTTATTTGGTTATAACAAAGGGTAATATGCATGGTGGCAAAAGAACACCGCATTCCAAGGAAAACATGTGCTACCCACAGTTAAATTTGGTGGAGGTTACATCATGTTGTGGGGGCTGTGTGGCCAATGCCAGTACTGGGGAGGGTTGCATGGAATCCACTTGATATCAGTAGATTCTTGAGAATAATGTTCAAGAATCAGTCACAAAGTTGAAGTTACACCAGGGCTGGATATTTCAACAAGACAATTACCCAAAACACCACTCAACATCTACTCAGGCATTCATGCAGAGGAACATGTATGTTCTGGAATGGCCATCCCAGTCCCCAGACCTGAATATCATTGAAAATCTGTGGGATGATTTGAAGCAGGCTGTCCATGCTCAACTACCATCAAACCTAACTGAACTAGAGATGTTTTGTAAGGAGGAATGGTTCAAAATATCTTCATCCTGAATCCAGACACTCAATAGAGGCTATAAGCACCTAGAGGCTGAAATCATTGTGAAAGGAGGCTCTACTAAATATTGATGTGATTTTTCTGTTGGGGTGCCCAAATTTATGCACCTGTCTAATTTTGTTTTGATGCATATTGCACACATTCTGTTCATCCAATAAACCTCATTTCACTGCTGAAATATTACTGTGTCCATCAGTTATTTGATAAATCAAAATGAAACTCCTCATCCAAACACCTACTGATTTACAGTATAAATGAAAATAATAGAAATTAAAAAGGGTTCCTAAACTTTTTAATACCACTGTATGCACTTTGATGGTATGACAATATCAATGTAACATAATACCAATCTGCATTAAACTGTAAGCTGAATGCATACACTGGGTCAGAGTGGGCTTCACTTTAACGTTAGAAGAGCCAACAGGTTACATTTATCTGCAGCAGTATTTTAGTCACTCATTATTGTGTTATATGGAAATATGGAATATAAATATGGAAGCCTCCCCAGGTGGGAGACAGTATTGTTTTACATTAGCTGTTGTTAAATATAGTCCATGTCACGGTAGCGGAGACTCAATCGCCAGACACAGAGTGCAGTTCACAAGATGGATGTTTATTATAATACTAATAATAAAAATATACACAACAGCGAAATCACGATATAATAATAATAATAATAATAATAATAATAATATAACTTGAGCAATAACAACGACTACAATAAAATAGATATACTTATACAAACAAAAGTACACTGGGGCGAATGCAGACGATAGGTCACAAACAAGCAGATGGTCAAGAGGCAAGGCAGACAGGCAATCCAAATACAGTCCAAAGTCGGGAAACCGGCAGGCAGCAAATCCAGAAGGGGTAACGGGTCGGCAACGGGAAAGCGAACGGAACAGGTCAGGGTAATGGGACAGAAAACGCTTGGACGAGGGTCAATTACAAGAATACAAACACAACGAACATGCAGTGAACAAACGGATTCACTGCTGCTATATACACACACAAGGGATAATCAAGGAATTCGACACAGGTGGGGACACTCTGGGAGAAGAGGAGCAGGTGTGTGAGATGAACACAGGAG